>PISX010035994.1:0-12405 GCA_004024625.1 Mellivora capensis | reverse complement strand
GAAGCTGTTTCAAAAAATTGAAGCTGAAGGAAAACTTCCAGACTCCTTTTATGAAGCCAGCATTACCCTGATCCCCAAACCAGGCAAAGACCACACCAAAAAGGAGAATTTCAGACCAATATCACTGATGAATATGGATGCTAAGATTCTCAACAAGATCCTAGCAAACAGGATCCAACAGCACATTAAAAAGATCATCTACCATGACCAGGTGGGATTCATCCCTGGCTTACAAGTGTGGTTCAACATTCGCAAGTCAATCAATGTGATAGAATAAATCAATAACAGAAGAGAGAAGAACCACATGGTCCTCTCAATTGATGCAGAAAAAGCATTTGACAAAATCCAGCATCTGTTCCTGATTAAAACACTTCAAAGTATAGGGATAGAGGGAACATTCCTGAACTTCATAAAATCTATCTATGAAAGACCCACAGCAAACATCATCCTCAATGGGAAGAAGCTCACTTTTTTCTTTTTTTAAAGCAGGCTCCATGCCCAGCATGGAGACCAGCATGGGCCTTGAACTTATGACCCTGAGATGAAGACGTGAGGTGAGATCAAGAGTTGGACATTTAACCAACATCCAAGCACTCCAAAATAACAATTTAATGGAAAGTTCAAGGAAAAACACACACCCAGAAGAAATATTTTAACATTCATGATAAATAACAGATTACTATACATCATAAATAAAGACCTCTTAAACACTCTTAAACATGTATTCAACTGCAAATAACTAGATTTAAAACATCAAAAGATGTTAAAAAGAAATTCACCACAGATTGTATGTGGGCAATAACACAAGACGCTAAACTCACTAATAACTAGGTAAAATACAAATTTTTAAAAATATATATTGTTTTTACTCTATCGGATAGAAAAAACATATATAAAATAGATTTGCTAATGTCAAGTGTTCTTAAGCTTTTGGGAAAATAACCAATATTTAAGGACTTTGAGGTTACATGAGTGTTAACAGTGCTTTTGGAGGACAATATAGCAATATCTTTTTACTTTTGAGATATGCATATGCATTTATGCAGCAACTCACTTCTAGTTATATATCCTCGAAATACATCTCTGCGTCATTCATTTATTTATTTGTATCCTTACTTGTTCATTATTTTTGTGGTGGTTTTAAAACATATCTGCAAATTCTTTGACAGATCTTCCTTTAAAAAGTGAACTCTAATTCCCCTTCCCTTGAGTGTTGGCCAGACTTTGTGACTTGATTCTAACCAAAAATATGTGGTAGTAGGAGGAGTGATGTCAGGAATATTGCAGAATAGTGATTCTCAGCCCTTGTCCCCCAACCATATATGGACACAATACCTTCATGAGATTTCTAGAATTAGTTAGAAAGTTGAAATAGCCCAGAAAAGCACAAAACTGAGAACAGCTGCATTAAGATAGGTAACAGGAGCATTTTTTCTTTACCAGTATCATCCCTTTCCCTAAGCCATGATAAGCCCACAGTTAACTTCATACTTAATGGTGGAAAGCTGAAAGCTTTTCCTCTAAGATCAAGAACAGGACAAAGATGCCTAGTCTCACCACTTCTATTCAACATAGTACTAAAGTGTCAGCCAGGGTGATTAGGCAAGAAAAATAAATAGAAAATAAAGAGGAAGAAGTAAAATTATTTCTGTTTGCAGATGACATGATCTTATTAGAGAAAAACATAAAGACACCACTAAAAAACAGATCCAGTACATGAATTCAGTAAAGTCGCAGGATACAAAGTTAACTTAAAACAATCAATTGCATTTATATACCCTGACAACAAACTATCCAGAAAGGAAAGTAAGAAAGCAATCTCTTTTTCAGTAGCATCAAAAAGGATAAAATGCTTAGAAATAAACTTAACCAAGGAAGTGAAAAACTTGTAAACTGAAAACTACAAAAACACTGATGAAGGAAATTAAAGAAGACACAAATAACTGGAAAGACATTTCCTATTCATAAGCTGGAATACTTAATATTGTGAAATTTTTTTGTACAATCCAAAGCAATCTACAGTTTCAATGAAATCCCCATCAAAATCCCAACCATATTTTTATAAACATAGAAAAAAACCAACACTATAATTCATATAGAACCACAAGGTCCAGAGTAGCCAAACTGACCTTGAGTAAGAACAAAGCTGGAGGCATCATACTTTCTGATTTCACAATATACTACAAATCTTCAATAACTAAGAAAAGTATATATGGTGTTGGCATAAATACCAGTGGAATGGAATAAAGAGGCCAGAAATAAACCTATGAGTATATGGTCAACAGATATATGATAGGGATGCCAAAAATACACAATGGGAAAGAACAGTCTTTTCAACAAATGGTGTTGAAAAAACTTGATATCCATATACAAAAAAATTGACACTGTACCCCTATTTTACACCAAACCAAAAAAAAAAATCAATTCATAATAGATTAAAGACTTAAACATAAGATCTGAATTTATAAAACTCCTAGAAGTAAACACAAAAGAAAAGTTCCCTGATGTTGGTCTTGGCAATGATTTCTTGGATATGACAACCAAGCACAGGCAATAAAATCTAAAATAGACAGGTGGAACTATATCAAACTAAAAAGCTTCTGCAGAGCAAACAATCAAAAGAATGAAAAGACAACCCACAGAATGGGAAACAGTATTTATTTACAACCACATACCTCAAAAGGAATTAATGTCTAAAATATATAAGAAAGTCCTACACCCCAATAGCAAAAAGAAAAAACAAAAACAAATTACCCAATTAAAAATGAATGAAGAACTAGAATAAAAATTTTTCCATAGAAGACATACAAATGGCCAGCAGGTATATGAAAAGGTGCTCAATGTCACTAATCATCAGGGAAATGCAAATCAAAACCACAATGAGATAATCACCTCACACCCGCTAGGATGGTTGTTATCAAAAAACCGAAAAGTAGTAAGTGTTCATAAGGATGCAAAGGAAAGGGAACCCTTGTACACTCTTGGTGGAAATATAAAATGGTGCAACTGGTATGGAAAACAGTATGGAGGTTCTTTAAAAAAATTACAGATAGAACTACCATATGATCCAGCAATTCTACTTTTGTGTATATATTCAAAAGAATTGAAATTGGGATCTTGCAGAGATATCTGCATTCTCATTTGCATTTGTTGCAGCATTATTCGCAATAGCCAAGAATGAAAATTGCCTAAGTGCCATCCACAGGTGAATGAACTTAAAAAATGTGGACTATACCTACAATAGAGTCTTTTTAGCTTAAAGTTTTTATTTAAATTCCAGTTAGCTAATGTACAGTGTAATATTAGTTTCAGGAGTAGAATTTAGTGATTCATCACTTACATACAACACCCGGTGCTCATCATAACCAGTATTCTCTTTAATATCCATCACCATTTAACAGCCCCCCATCCCTTCCAGCAACCCTCAGCTTGTTTTCAATAGTTAAGAGTCTGTTTTATGGTTTGCCTCTCTTTTTTTCCCCTCTATGTTCATCTGTTTTGCTTCTTAAATTCCACATATGAGAAAAATCGTATGGGATTTTTCTTTCTCTGACTTATTTTGCTTGGCAGAATACTCCCCAACTCCATCCACATAGTTGCAAATGGCAAGATTTAATTCTTTTGTATGCCTGAGTAATATCCCATAATAAATATTTACATATATATGTATATCTCATATAATAATATCCCATAAAACATACACACATATGGTATATACCTATACATATATATAAAATACCTATACATATACCTATACACATAGGTATATGTATATATACTTCCTTTATCCATTCATCAGTATATGGACATTTGGGCTCTTTCCATAATTTGACTACTCTTGATAATTCCGTGATAAATGTAAGTGTAAGAGTGTTCTCCTTTCTCCATATCCTTGCCAATACTGCTATTTCCTTTATTGTTAATATTAGCCATTCTGACAGGTGAGAGAGGTGATATCTCATTATAGTTTCGATTTGTATTTTCCTGATGATGAATAATGACGTTGAGCATCTTTTCAGGTCTGTTAGCCATTTGTATGTCTTCTTTGGAAAAATTTCTTTTCATGTCCTCTACCCATTTTTTAACTGGGTAATTTGGTTTTTGGGTGTTGAATTTGATAAGTTATTTACATATTTTGGATACCAATCCTTTATCAAATACATCACTTTCCAATACCTTCTCCCATTCTGAAGGTTGCCTTTTAGTTTTGCTGATTGTTTCCTTCTCTATGCAGAAGCTTTTTACCCTGATGAAGTCCCAGTAGTTCTTTTTGTTTTTGTTTCCCTCACCCTGAAGACGTATCTAATAAGAAGTTGCTATGGCCAATGTCAAAGAGGTTACTGCCTGCGTTTTCCTCTAGGGATTTGATAGTTTCCTGTCTCACACTTAGGCCTTTCATCCATTTGGAATTTGTTTTTGTGTATGGTGTAAGAAAGTGGACCAGTTTCATTCTTTTGTATGTAGTTGTCCAGTTTTCTCAACATTATTTGTTGGAGAGACTGTCTTTATCCCACTGGATATTCTTTCCCGCTTTGTTGAAGATTAGTTGACCATATAGTTATGGGTCCATTTCTGGGTTTTCTACTCTATTCCACTGATCTATGTGTTTGTTTTGTGCCAGTATCATACTGTCTTGATCTCCACAGCTTTGCAGTATAACTTGAAGTCTGGAATTGTGATGCCTCCAGCTTTGGTTTTCTTTTTCAAGATTGCTTTGGCTGTTCAGGATGTTCTGTGGTTCCGTACAAATTTTAGGATTGTTTGTTTAAGTTCTGTGAGTATTTTGATAGGGCTTGCATTAGGTGAGTAGATTGCTTTCAGTAGTACAGACATTTTAACAATATTTGTTCTTTCAATCTATGAACAAGGAATGTTTTTCCATTTCTTTGTGTCATTTTCAATTTCTTTCACAAGAGTTTTATAGTTTTTTGAGTACAGAACTTTTACCTCTTCATAATGACACACCAGACAAGATGGACTTAACAGATATATGCAGAACATTGCATTCTAAAGTAGCAGAATACACATTTTATTCAAGTGCACATGGGACATTTTCTAGAATAGATCACTTACCATATCACAAATCAGATCTCAACAGGTACAAAAGGATTGAGATCATGTCATGCGTATTTTCCAATCACAGCACTATAAAATCTAAAGTCAATCACAAGAAAAAATTTGGAAAGACCACAAATACATGGAGGCTAAAGAACACCCTACTATAGAATGATTGGGTCAACCAGAAAACTAAAGAAGAAATTTAAAAATACACAGAAACAAATAAAAACAAGATGGCCCCAAACCTTTGGGATGCAGAAAACCGGTTAAGAAAGAAGTATATAGTAATACAGCCCTACCTCAAGAAGCAAGAAAAATCTCAGACACACAACATAATCTTATACCCAAAGGAGCTAGAAAAAGAACAAATGAAGCCTAAAGCCAGCAGAAGGGAAATAGTAAAGCTTGGAGGAAACGTAAATGATACAGAAACAAACAAACAAAACCCCAGTAGAATAGGATCAATGAGGAGTGTCTGGGTGGCTCAGTTGGTTAAGAATCTGCCTTTGGCTCAGGTCATGATCTCAAGGGCTTGGGATCAAGTCCTGCGTCCTGCTCCCTCTGCCTCTCCTCCCTCCCCTTGTTCTCTCTCTCTCTCTCTCTCACACACACACACAAATATACAAAATACTTTTTAAAAAAGAAAAACAACTTATCAATGAAACCAGGAGCTGGTTCTTCAAAAAAAATCAATAAAATTTATCAACCCCTAGCTAAACTTATCAAAAAGAGAAAGGACCCAAATAAAATCACTAATGAGAAGAGGAGAGATCACAAGTAACACCACAGAAATACAAACAAATATAACAGAATACTATAAAAAATTATATGCCAACAAATTGGGCATTCTGGAAGAAATGGATAAATTCCTAGAAACATACAAACTACCAAAACTGAAACAGGAAGAAATAGAAAACTTGAACAGACTGATAAACAGGAAAGAAATTTAATCAATAATCAAAAACCTCCCAATAAACAAAAATGGCTTCTACAAAACATTTAAAGAAGAATTAGCATCTATTTTTCTCAAACTATTCCAAGAAATAGGAATGGAAAGAAAACTTTCAAACTCATTCTATGAGGCCAGTATTATCCTGACTCCAAGATCAGACAAAGACCCCACTAAAAAAGGGAACTATAAGACAATATTCCTGATGAACATGGATGCAAAAATTCTCAATAATATTAGCAAATTGAATCCAATAGCACATTGAAAGAATCATTCACCATGATCAAATGGGATTTATTCCTGGGTTGCAAAGATGGTTCAATACTTGCAAATCAATCAACATGATATACTACATTAATAAAAGAAAGGGTAAGTACCATATGATCCTCTCAGTAGATGCTGAAAAAGCATTTGACAAAGCATGGCATCCATTCTTGATTAAAACCATTAACAAGGTAAGGATAGAGGGAACATACCTCATCATAAAGGCCATCACCGAAACCCACAGCGAACATCTTCCTCAATGGGAAAAAACTGAGTTTTTCCTCTATGTTCAGGAACAAGATGGGGATGTCTACTCTCACCACTGTTATTTAATGTAATACTTGAAGTCCTAGGTTCAGCAATCAGAAAACAAACAAACAAACAAACAAAAAATAAATAAAAGGCATGAGATTGGTGAGGAAGAAGTCAAACTTCCACTATTTGCAGAGGGATGATATTCTATATAGAATATCTGAAAGACTCCACAAAAAATTGCCAGAACTGGGGCAGCACCTGAGTAGCTCAGTGGGTTAAGCCTCTGCCTTTGGCTCAGGTCATGGTCTCAGGGTCCTGGGATGGAGCCCCACATTGGGCTCTCTGCTCAGCAGGGAGCCTGCTTCCCCCTCTCTCTCTGCCTGCCTCTCTGCCTACTTGTGATCTCTTTCTCTGAAATAAATAAATAAAACCTTTAAAAAATTGCTAGAACTGATACATGAATTCAGTAAGCTTGGAGGATACAAAATCAATGTACAAGTCTGTTGCATTTCTATACTCCCAATAATGAAGCAGCAGACAGAGAAATCAAGGAATCGATCTCATTTACAATCGTACCAAAATTATAAGGTACCTTGGAATAAACCTACAATAGAATATTATTCAGCTTTAAAAAAGAAGAAAATCCTACTATTTCCAATAAATGGATGAACCTGGAAGACAATATGCTAAGTGAAAAAAAAAAGTTATCAGAAAGACAAATATTGTAAGATTCCACTTATATGATGTAGCCAAAATACTCAGATTCATGGAAGCAGAGAACAGAATGATGGCTGTCATGGTCCAGGGACAGGAGAAAATGGGGAGGTATTCAATGGGTATAAACCACAATAAGATACCACCTTACTCCAGTTAGAATGGCTAAAATTAACAAGACAGGAAACAACAAATGTTGGCGAGGATGTAGAGAAAGGGGAACCCTCTTACACTGTTGGTGGGAATGCAAGCTGGTATAGCCACTCTGAAAAACAGTAAGGAGGTTCCTCAAAAAGTTAAAAATAGAGCTACCCTACAATCCAGCAATTGCACTACTAGCATTTACCTCAAAGATACATATGTAGTAAGGAGAAGGGGCACCTGTACCTCAATGTTCACAGCAGCAATGTCCACAATAGCCAAACTGTAGAAGGAGCCAAGAAGTCTTTCAACAGATGAATGGATAAAGAAGTTCAGGCTGTCACTGCCTTCTAGTCTCAGGTGCCTGATCCCTCCCAGGACCCAAGGCCCCAGTGGGGGATGAGGAAGAGTCCATGCTGAGCCCCAGCTGAGTCATGGGCTCATGCTCTAGTCTCCCAGGCCTGCCCTACCTAAAGAAATGAGTGGTGGATTGGCCCCAAGTAAAAGCACAGTGTATGTATCCAACTTACCCTCTTCCCTGACCAACCATGACTCATACCGGATATTTTCCAAGTATGGCAAATTGTAAAGGTTACTATAATGAAAGATAAAGATACCAGGAAGAGTAAAGGGGTTGCATTTATTTTATTTTTGGATACTCTGCACAAAACTGTACCAGAGCAATAAAAAACAAACAGTTATTTGGTAGAGTGATAAAAGCAAGCATTGCTATCAACAATGGAAGAACAGCTGAGTTCATCTGAAGACGAAACTACTTTGAGAAATCTAAGTGTTATGAATGTGGGGCAAGTGGACACTTAAGTTATCCCTGCCCTAAAAATATTGGAAAATGGGAAGCTCCAAAGAAGAAAGAGAAGAAGAAGAAGAAAAAAAGAAAATTCCTGAACCAGAAGAAGAAATTGAAGAAGTAGAAGAAAGTGAAGATGAAGGGGAAGATCCTGCTCTTGACAGTCTTAGGCAGGCCATAGCTTTCCAGCAAGCCAAAACTGAAGAAGAACAGAAGAAATGGAAACCCGGTTCGGGGGTCCCTCAACATCAGATAATTCAAGATGCCCAAGGATAAAGAAAAGCACGTATTTCAGTGATGAGGAAGAACTGAGTGATTAAAATTGTATTTATTATGTAAATATCATTAAAATTTTTTAAAATCTTGGGGTACCATGTTAAGTTGAAATTAAAGATTACTTTTAGAATTTGAGTGTAAAAAACACTTAGTACCAAATAATTTTTTACTATAAAATAGGTTCACAGGAAATTGAAAATAATTTTAAAGTATCATGTTTCTATCTTGCCTTAGCAGAGTAATAAAAATGAACATTTGCTAGTAACCATTAACCTTGAGAACAGTTCATTTGAATTAAAAAGAAATATTAATACTATCATAGTATTGCCGTTGTTATCCCAAGAAAAAAGACCAATATAAAAAAGATGTGTTTGAGAAGTTCATTATAAAATTTTATTCATGTCAGATTGGTTTACATGAAGACATTTGAAGACATTTAAGACAAACTTCATGAAGACTGGAAAATGCTGACTGATTTATTGTTATTAAATGTTAATAAAATTTTCAAGAGAATTTTGTTTAAAAAAAAAGAAAACATGGTTCATATATACAATGGAATATTACTCAGACACACAACATAGTGCCCATAGCTAACAACACAGTACCATGAACTTACTTTTTTTTTTTTTTTTAATTTATTTATTTGTCAGAGAGAAAGAGAGAGAGCGAGCACAGGCAGACAGAGTGGCAGGCAGAGGCAGAGGGAGAAGCAGGCTCCCTGCCGAGCAAGGAGCCCCATGTGGGACTCGATCCCAGGACGCTGAGATCATGACCTGAGCCGAAGGCAGCCGCTTAACCAACTGAGCCACCCAGGCGTCCCTGAACTTACATTTTTAAGAGGGGAGATTTCAAGTGAAGGAAGTGTTCTTACCATACAAAAGGGGAGGGGACACAAGGAAACATATAGAGGTGATGGATATTTTTATTACCTTTACTGTGGTGTTGGGACAAGTGGTGCTGAAGTGAGCACTTGATTGTGGTGATAGTAACATATGTCCAAAGTCATCAAATTGCATATATTAAAGCATGTATAAAGCCATAAGCAATATGGAAGCGGTGATGACAGGTAGCTTCCCAGATTAGGTGACAGAAGGGATAATTTCTGTTACCTCTTTCTCTTCTGGTTTGCTCATCTTGGGGCAACTGGCTGCCATGCCAAGAGGACACTCAAGTAGCCCGTGTTGGAGAGAACCGTGGTCTCCTAATAACAACCAGCACCAACCTGCCCACCATGTGACTAAGCCACCTTAAATCCTCCAGGTCCCGCCCAGACCTCGGATGACTGCCAATATCTTGACTTCACTTGAGTGAGGGACCCCAAATCAGAACCAGCCAGCGAAGAATCTCCTAGATTTCTGACCAACGGAAGCTATGAGGTAATAAGGGTTTGTCATTGATTGAGGTCTCTATGTTTTAGTGTAATTTGTTCTGCAGAAGTAGATAACTATTACACACTATTTTATGGTAGCTTTACGTGTAATAGTAAAAAAATCAGAAACAATTTAAATTTCCATCAATAAGGGTATGGTTGAATAAACTGTAATTAATCCATTTATGAAACATTATGCAACTATTAAATTAACAAGGTAGCTCTATGTAATCTAAAGTAAAAAAAATCCTTAGGAAGTATTCAATAATAAAATCATCAAACATTATGCATTGTATTAATTTTTATAATAAAATACATTTGGAAATATGTAATTTATATATCCATCTATGTACATTTGTCTGTATTTGTATATGCTTTCGGAAACCTCTGGCATAGAGGATTGGCCTGAAGGGAGCAGCCAGGAGATTTCACTTTATACACTTATACATACTTGGAATTTTTTAATAACAAACATGTTTTATGCATCCATGTTTACTTTTCTAATTTTATTTTAAAAATTAAACTAATGAAAAATAAATGAAGTAGTATTTTCTTCTTTTAAGAGCTTTCATTATTGATATTAGCTAATTACCTCAAAGTACAAGATAAGAAAATAAGTTAAAGTAAAAACGTACAATTTACTTTAATAGCTTTGTGGCTACGAAAAGGCAAGTGAAATGACAATTAGTTTTGACTCCAAGCCAGGTCGTTTTATGTCATTCTATGGTCAGAGCTTACCTGCCTGTGAAATGGGGTAGTGGATCTGAAGAAGGACCTTGGGAAGGAATGAGAATGACTTGGCCCAAATACACCCCTGATACCGCACAGAGTCCAGAACCCACACCAAATACCAAATGGACTGTGGGTCGATAGTGACATCTTCATGTACAATGGACAGCACATTAAAGAAGGGGATGAAATAGATGTCTACCTGTTGGAGCTATTGATTGGGTTTAATGCTAGGGCTTTTATCCTGTTATGCTGCATGTAATATGCTGAGGATTTCAGAAAAAAAAATAATGCATGGGCTGTCCCAAGAACTAGAGGTCAAAAGGGAGTGAATAATAGAATTTGAATAAAAAGGAAAAATTGATTAGCTGATAGTGATTATTAGGCAAGGTTACAGAAAGTAATATTACAACTAGTGGAGCATCGCTAAAGGACACTCATCCCTTAATACAAAGCCATCTGAATCAACCTGAAGTGTAAAATATGAAGACTCAAGTGACCAAGGCAAACTTTAATTGGGATTGCAAATATTACCTTGCAAAACATGACTAAAAAGGCTCCTTGAGAGTGTTTGTGTAAAACCTTGTGCCTTTCTTTCAAAGGTTCCTTACAAGGAGTTCCAAAAAAAAATTCTTTAATTCCAGTTTATAGATTTTCCTTCTTTTAATGTTCTCATCTCTGGTGTAGGCATATTATAAATGGAATTAACTACATTACTAATGCTTTTAATCTGATTTTACTGGTGCCTGGGGCTGATGACTAGGAATCAGCGTGTGTGTCATTAAGAGAAAAATACAGTTATAGAGAAACAAAATTACATGTCCAAATAAACATATCTATCAGTGCATTTTATTTATTATCCCAACTAGCCAACGCACCAGTCCCTGACTGTGTGTCTTCAAAAAAAAGGTAGCTACAAAGCAGTTTGCTCGGCTGCTAGAATAAAAAACTCACCCTTGATCAAAGAACTGGCAAGAAGAGTCCACATGTGATGGGCTCCTTTGTTTGTAACTCCTGAATTTGAGGCCTGAAACTACATATTTGTGAAGCACCACATGCATTTTTGTAAGACTATTCATATATAAGAAATCACTGACAGTTTTTAATTCAGTCCCATCAACTGCCGACAATCCACGGGATTGCCGCAGAGTTGATCTGATTTGGTTATTCAGACAAATGCAGGATCGGGACTTACTGGCTACTGTTGACTGAAAGTTCTCTGTGTGAGGCCACCACTTTGAATTTGGTGACAGGTGAAGAAAAGAAAGGCTGGAGTACATGATCTGAGAATTTTAAAAGCAATGATTAAAGAGAAAGTATGACATAGTCCCAGATAAACATCAGAACCGGTTCCTGAATCCACAGTGGGCTCTCGCTTCAACTTCCATTTGCTTTTAGTGACTGTGGAATATTTCCAGATTCTGTGCCAAGCCCAACATAAATCATCCCAGCATGAACGGCTGCCTCCTCCTCCCACCACCTATCAAACCTGCTCATGGACTCAGGCATACCAGTAACCTTGCCACATGCTAAAACCTGTCCAGACCACTCCTGCACAAGGGATCCTGGGGGTCTTCTGTCTTCCGACAATACTTTCTGAGTTACTTAGTAGGCAGCAACTCTTTCTTCTGGCCGTTGCATCTCTTGTTATTTTATTTTTTTTTTAATTTCTTTTCAGCGTAACAGAGTTCATAGTTTTACACCACACCCAGTGCTCCATGCAATGCGTGCCCTCCACAATACCCACCACCTGGCTCCCCCACCCTCCCACCCCCCGCCCCTTCAAAACCCTCAGGTTGTTTTTCAGAGTCTATAGTCTCTCATGGTTCATCTCCCCCCCCC
>PISX010035993.1:0-12407 GCA_004024625.1 Mellivora capensis | reverse complement strand
TTAATCTCACAAAACAAACTGAGGGTTGCTGGGGGGAGGAGGTCGGGAAAGGGGGGTGGAGTAATGGACATTGGGGAGGGTATGTGCTATGGTTAGTGCTGTGAAGTGTGTAAACCTGGCGATTCACAGACATGTACCCCTGGGGATAAAAATATGTTTATAAAAAATAAAAATTATTTAAAAATCAATACAGAGGATTATAGGGGAAGAGAGGAAAAAATAAAACAATGAAATCCGAGAGGTAGACAAACCATAAGAGACTCTTAATCACAGGAAACAAACTGACAGTGGCTGGAGGAGAGAAGAAGGTGAGAGGTTGGGGTAACTGCATGAGGGACATTAAGGAAGGCATGGGATGTAATGAGCACTTGGTATTATATAAGACTGATGAATCACTGAACTCTACATCTGAAACCAATCATATGTTACATTATATGTTAACATTATATGTTATTTGAATTTAAGTAAAAAAATTGAAAAGTAATCTACTTTGAAGGATTGTAAATATTAAATAGGATAATATACATAAAAGCATGTTTTGCAAAATTGAAGTACAGCAAGCAGTACCTAATTTTTCTAAATTAAAACAAATCTGGCTCAGAGACCCCATGTCAAAGGAAGGTATCCAATATTAGTCATTACTGGCAATGGGGATGGGGGAGAGGCTTTTGCTATCAGGCAAATGTTCACTATCAGGCAAATATGTAAGAAAGAGACTCTGCCCTTGAGTCCATCGTGGTTGCCACTGGGATGTTGATTGCATAATCTCCTTTGGCCCATTGAAAGGCCAGTGGTTGTATAACCTCTATGCCAACTGTGGACAATGCAATATTTTGTTGCAGCTCCCAAGGTAATGCAGCTTGATGATCATTCATCTCAGCAAACAGCATTTCATCCCTTAGAAAAATTGTGCTATTACTGAGTATTTACCCTAAAGATATAGATGTAGTGAAAAGAAGGGCCATATGCACCCCAATGTTCATAGCAGCAATGCCAACAATAGCCAAACTGTTGAAAGAGCTGAGATGCCCTTCAACAGACAAATGGATAAAGAAGATGTGGGCCATATATACTCAGCGATCAGAAAAGATGAATACCCAACTTTTGCACCAACATGGATGGGACTGGAGAAGATTATGCTGAGTGAAATAAGTCAAACAGAGAAAGTCAGTTATTGTATGATTTCACTTACTTTTGGAACATAAGGAATAACATGGAGGACATTAGGAGAAGGAAAGGAAAAGTGAATGGGGGGGGATCAGAGGGGAAGGCAGACCATGAGAGACTAGGGACTCTGAGAAACAAACTGAGGGTTTTAAGGGGGAGGGGAATGGAGGAATGGGTGAGCCTCGTGGTGGGTATTAAGGAGGGTATGTATTGCATGGAGCAGCAGAGCAACAATGTTACATGTAACAGCAGTGTTATATGTAAACAATGAATCTTGGAACACTACATCCAAAACTAATGATGTATAGTCATGAACATAACACAATAAACATTTAGAAAAAACACACACAAAAAAAAAGAAAGAAAGAGAAAAGAAAAATTGTGCTATCTCCTAGAGACTTCCACACAGAACACACTTAGTAACTCATCTTTACACCATTAGTATCAAGTCACTAGAGCCCCTGGTCCCTTTAGGTAACTCTCCTTTCAGCCCAGCAACTATGTCAACCCCTGTCTCCTCTCTCCTGGGAACACCTGGTAAAAATTTTCCACTCATGTAAGAGTCTGGACAGGACTATACAACAGGAGCCTCAAAACTTCTTTTTGGGGTCAGGAAACATGAAAACCATCAATAACCCATGAAACCAGAAGCTCAGAACTTCCTTTAAGACAAAAGGGAAAGTTAACTTTTATTCCTTCTGGAGTCCCCTCTGGCAGGGAATAGAAGAAGCTAGCAATAGCTTGGTAAATTATCCTACCTCAAATGAAGGCTGCTTAAAGCTGGGAAAGAATCCCTACAGAGGAAAATTACCCACTCTTGTCATTGCCTGCCCAACCTCCTCTCCACAAGGAAGCACTCCTACACTAATATAAGAATCAGTTCTGGGGTGCCTGGGTAGCTCAGGTGGTTAGGCATCTGCCTTGAGCTCAGGTCATGATCCCAAGGTCCTGGATTGAACCTAGCGTTGGGCATCCTTCTCAGAGGGCCTGCTTCTCCCTCTCCCTCTGCTGCTTCCTTGCTTGTGTGTGCTTTCTCTATCTCTGTATGTTAAATAAATCTTTTAAAAAAAGAATCAGTTCTTTCCCTGCTTCCCCATCCCCACCAATGAAGGAGAAAACAGCCCTGAGTCTCCTGGGAGAAGTAAGGAGGCACTCTCTACACGTCTCTGAACCTGCCACTTGGCCTTCCTAATAAAAAACAAATGTGGCCTTGTGACCCCAGTAAAATAGCCTAGTTTAGGATCTGATCCAGGGCCAGTGGAAATTCTAGGTGAAAAGCCTCAAGAGAAGAGCCCCTTCAGATAGCCTGGGCTTCTTCACTGCAACTGCCAATTGGGGCACAAATCTGTGTTAATCTTTCTGATGGCTGCCTCAAGAAACCTGATTGCCTTAGGCACCATCTGGCACCAGAGAAATTCACAATGCCTGAAGCTGGGATCTGGGGTCCCCAGGCCCAGTCAACATCAAGGTACCAATCCATGCATTTTTGTCCACCCTGACATTAGGTTTAGAGTTTAAGCTTGAGGTTGAAAAACTCAGGTAACCCATTCCCATTGCATTATATGTCAGGGACAATTCTTTGGGCACCAGACTATATCATTAATGTGTAAATGACACTCTCCTGAAATTTCATAACACTGATCCTGAGTGTGGGCACAAAGCACATCTTTTTCTAGAGAAATTGATCCTCATCTCTCCAATCATTTTTCAGCTAATATAATTCTTACTTTTTTATGATCATGATGCTTTCCCATTGAAGCAGGAATCTGGAAGAAAGGAAAACAATCCTAGAAGCAGAACAAAAGCAAGAGATCACTCGTGGATGGTATTACCATGTAATTTGGACAGATGACTTCCTATACGTTCTGAGTTTGCAAAGTCTGTCTCATTACATCATCCAATGTTTCTCTGAATGGAAACAATAGACATCAGATATGACTTGTTGTGTGACCCAAGGCCATTAACTCAGCCCATTTGAGCCTTCACATCTCCCTTGGTTAGAAGTCTTCAAGCCATAAAAACAAGGAAAATATCTCAAAATCGGAGTTACATACTCTGAGATCCCTAGTACTCATTTTTCCATCAGTTGGGTGACCCATTCTCTCTGATGTTCAAGCTATAAGAATTTAATTTGAAATGATGGATGTACTATATTAAATATATTAATAAGAACAGAACTTTAACCTTGCAAACTGTAGGGTTTCCTTCCTCTATAAGTGTGGCTAGGTCTACAGAAGCTGAAGGTTACTTATTTAGACCTATGGTCTGGGACCTAGGGCAAAGTGGAGAGACTGTAATAGAGCCAGGATGAGCCATATTACACCTAGTTTTTCCTCCCCTCTAAGTCTGAATGGTTCTGGTAAGTCAGATGGTTCTGAGGGCTTATTTTATTTTACCATTCAGGATGAACCCATACTAACTTTACCTCTCTGCACCACCTTTACTTCCTTCTTTGGATGCTCCAGTCACTTTGTTGTTTACTTGACAGCTGCCACTCCATTTAGCCATTAAACAGTTTTGACCTTGATGACTTGGATATGAATAAGGACAAAGATCCACACGGCACCTTTGGCCATTTTTGCTTCAGCAAACTGAATAGGGTGTCCAAGAAGAAACCCTTGCATTAGGAAGACTTCTAAGAAGATTCCAATCATCCCCACTTCCTGATGTTCACACTCTTATGTAATTACCCCTCCCCTTGAGCATAAACTGGACTTAGTGATTTGCCTCTGGCTAATAGAAAAAAGGAAAGGTAATGGGATGTCATTTCCATTCGTTTACAAAAGATTGTAACTTCTGTCTTGTTTGCAGACTCTCTTCTTGCTTTGATGAAGTAAGCTGCCATGCTGGAGAAGCCCACATGACAAGGAGCCATCGAGCTCCAGCCAAGAGCCAGCAAGGTACTGATGATCTCATTCCAACAGACTTTGAGGAACTGCATCCTGCCAGCAAGTGTGTGAATGAGTACAGGAGTTGGTCCTTCCCAGTCAAGCCTCCAGATGAGAATGTAGCCTCAGCTGACATCTTAATTGCAGCCTCGAAGCAGAGAATCCAGGTAGGCTTTGCCTGAATTTCTGACCCACAAAATCCATGACATAATAAGTATGTATTTTTTAAGCCACTAAATTTTGGAATATCCAATACATAGTAATAGATAATTAATGTACCCCTCAATTACTGTAACCTTGGTATGAAATGCTGCATGTCTGGGAAGGCAGGCACCATACAGGATGACAGTGTCCCTGGCAACATCCCTGGAAGTACTCTCTTCATGCTCAAGGACTACCATATACTCATATGTTGAAATGGTATCATTGGGCTGTAATAAGGCTGAGTACCTTCCAGGAGGTGAAGCCTAGATGACAGTAACTTATCCCACCTGACAGATAATTTGGGAGCAGATGAAAAGAGTTTGAGTCAAGTTCTACACTATAAAGGTTTTTCTCACTATTTGTAAAGGCCTGAAGGTTTCCACAGTAAGCTCTTTGTACTTTTTACGAAAAAACAAAAAAAAAGCAAAAGAAAACAAACAAACAAACAAATAAAAAAAACTGTAAATGTTTTAAATATAGGACATGAGAGCAGGATCAAATAAACAACCCCAGGATAAAACTGAAAAGGCTACTGTCTGGCTTCGTACAAGGGACTGGTGCACTTGTAGAAGCCAAAAGAGTTAATCATTAGGAGTTGAATGCACTGCTTCCCTTCCCTGAGTGCAAGCCCCAGCCCCAGTCTCAGTGCAGCAAACAGAGAACACCATTATCTATTAGAAGAAACATTTATTGAGGAGGATTAATATTCTTGGTTGTACTGAAGGTTGTTCTCATCAGAGGATATACTGTCATGAAAACTGTGAGGCTTTCTCAATAAGGACTGAATTATTTCTTTAGGGAACTTTTTCTCCCTGGAAGTGCTGGAGAACTATTTTCTGGTTGAGTTAGAAGAGTCAAATCTCTAAACAGTACTTTTGTTAGGGTCACCCCTGGTGGCCCAAAGGACCTGGCATACTTGATGCACACAGGTGGGGCTTGGATGAGGCACAGACTCCCCAGAGGCCAGAGAAGGAGGGGGTTGACTCTGGTGTAACAGCTGATCCTTGAAGGCCTCAGCTTTCTGGGGCTGTCTGTCCCTGTCTCTGTTCTGACTGGCACTTGTAAGACGGTTCTGGTCAGCACAGACAGCTTCTTGGCTGCAGGACTTGATACTTGACTGTTTCTCTTGCTGTGGGTCATAGAGAGTCTGATAGTTGGAGGGATGTCACTTGTCAGGCCCTATTTGGGCCTGTACATACTCATGCTGCTGGCTTAACTCTGAGGCCTCATATTCATACATATGTGCCAGCTTCTCTTCTAGGACCTTCCCAAGTGAGCTTGTGAGATTCAGGAAGCTGATCACTCCCAAAGATAACCACATTTTCAAATGGATCTTGGTGCTGCACTAAGGTGGACATGAACTTGGCTTTTTGCTCGGGACTTTCTTGATACCCTGTGATTTTTTTTTTCTTGGAATAGATCCACTGAAAAAAATTGCCTCATCTTTTTTCTGAAGTAACTTCAAGAGGAAACTGTTCATTCTGTGACAAAGTTGGAGAAGCACCCTCTCATTTTCTGTCCTCAATGCAGTAACTCTTCTCTCTGCCTACAGATGTCCCTACTCCTGAGTCCTCACTTCTGCATTTTCTTGCTTTGGGATCCTGAGGTCTCACTTTCTTTGCACTTCTTCTTTGTGGGAAGTTCATAGGCTGGACCTTACAGAAGGCCAGCTTCGAGTCCCAGGACTCCTGCTGCTGCTCTGTGCTAATTCTGCTGTCCTTCAGTTGGATGTGCAGCACCTGGGATGCTTCCATGTCCCCGCTGCACCCACTCTGGGACTGAGTCAGTGAAGCCTTGGAAGTCAAGCTATCTGAAGGAAGGCGCATGTCAGTGGGACATCCTTGAGCCTGGTTATGCTCCTCACTCTCTAGTTTAAACTTTAACTCACTCAGGATCTGTCCTTTCATGTCTGATAGTTTAGAATCTTGGGGAACCAGTGTTTTTGGTGAGGGGTGTTCTGTGATCAGGGAATCTACTTCTGTGATCAGGATCTACTTTACTCATGTTGACATTTATCATTTTGGAGCTTCCCAGGTAATTCGTTGTCAAGGTGTCCCAAGATTGGGATTGAAGGGTACAGAGCTCCTCGGTGTCGAATATATCCCTGGACAACTTGGGCATGGCAAAATGTTCTAAATTCTTCTCCACCATCACTTTGCCCTGTTCCATTTTCTTAAATTTTATTTTTCTTATTTCTTTTCAGTGTAACAGAATTCATAGTTTTACACCACACCCAGTGCTCCATGCAATGCGTGCCCTCCATAATACCGACCACCTGGCTCCCCCAACCTCCCACCCCCCGTCCCTTCAAAACCCTCAGGTTGTTTTTCAGAGTCCATAGTCTCTCATGGTTCATCTCCCCCCCAATTTCCCTCTACTCCCTTCTCCTCTCCATCTCCCCATGTCCTCCGTGTTATTTATTATGCTCTGCAAATAAGTGAAACCATATGATAATTGACTCTCTCTGCTTGACTTATTTCACTCAGCATAATCTCTTCCAGTCCTGTCCATGTTGCTACAAAAGTCAGGTATTCATCCTTTCTGATGGAGGCATAATGCTCCATAGTGTATATGTTCCATTTTTACTTTGTTACTGGAACTCATATTCTCATGCATTGACTCATGTCCAGCCCCAGCTTGCCCTGTGAGCACCTCTGGGCCATAAGTGTTGTCTTGTACAGTCTCACTGGGTCACACTTGAGCTCTGATGCTGTGTGCAAGGGGCTGAAAGTCTGGCTGTCCCACTCAGCTATCTGGATGCACTCTGCAGTCTTATGGTCAGTGTCAGAGTGTGATGCCTTCAGGACCCCCATCCTTCATTGCCTACAGATGACATAGAAGGGAGAGGATGATCCACAGTGAGGACTGACTTTGTTGTTCTCCCCACCCTGTTTCCCAAAAAAAGTTTTAGAGCTTTCCTCAAGGGGTTTAAAAAACTCAGCTTTGGAATCCACCACAGAAATATACATGACTAAGGAGGGAAAGTTAAATTGGGGAAGAGGCCATGTTTTAGCTTCTCTCAACATATAGAATTTTATGGACTCAAGAACCCTGAGGGGTATACCCCATATTTGCCTCATGTAAAGTCTTATAATATGGGCTTCTAGCACCTGTCGTGTGCTCGGATCAAGAAAAGAATGCTCTAGTTTGGTGCTCTGTCAGTAAACCCTACCCACCATTCTTTTTAGAATCTGTGTTTCCTGTAGCAATTTGGGGACTCCCAGAAAAAGACAGTGTATTGTCATCAGCCACCCACGAATAACACACACCTATAGGAATCCTACCCGCAGTGATCTGCAAAACTTCTTGCTCATATGTAATCTAAGAATGCTCTTCATTTGATTCTTGTCTGTGTCCTTCCTTGAGACATTTAATAATTCATTCCCTGAGTTATTTCTTGAATGACACACACAGTTACTTGTCTCCACGGCAGCCCTCAGACCTTTCTGAGACCATTTGTGGGCTGTATTCTGGACTCTTCTACAGGATATATCCAAGATTACTCCTCATATCCTTCTTAGCTGGAACTTTGTTTGGACCCTCTCATGGAATCTTCCAGGGAGATGCAACTCAGTCTTTGCTAGATCCCTGCTACTATGACCCTGAAGCCCAAAATTATGAGTGAACATGTCTGCCTTTTTGCTGAGAGGTTTCTGTTAATTTATGCTGAGGCTCCATCAGTGCTAGGGGCTCTAGACTTCTTCAGTCATGGAGGCACCAGCGTGGGATTACCTTCCTTGGATTATGTAACTCCAGTGTCTCCTGGTGTTCACAGGCGATATGAAAATTGCCAGGAAAAATGGAGACTGGTACATAGGTATAGGATGACCAGCAAACAAATAGAAGGTTGGGAGCTCGAAGACAAGTGGTTTCTTGAGATTTCTGGAACACAGGGACTAAACCCTACAAACTTTCCTGTTACTTCTGCAATACATGCCATTTCAGGTGTTGATTTTCCATCAAGATATGAGGGTCTGACTCATTCTTGGATCTATGGAAAGACACTGCATAGTCCGTAATCTGGGATGAAGAAGAAGATGGGAGGCAGGACTGAAAATAGGCCTGTGTTTTCACCTGAGTGAAATATGGGGGCTGGGATTGGGGCAGGGTTTGAGACAAGATGGGGGTTTGGGGCAAGGGCTGGGAATGTACACCAGGGAGAGCAAGGGATTGGAAATAAGGAAGTGGTGGAGATGCTTGCATTTTGACAGCAGAGATATTATGAATTCCATTGAATAAGACAGTGTAAGACTCTAGTGGGGAAATACTACTAGAAAATAGGACAGTGGCTACGAAGGACTCACTGTGCAAAGAAAGACCTCAGAAGTGCTGGGTATATTTCTGATGCAAGTTTCCTGCCAAAGCCTTGAAATAGAGGAACTGTTGATAGAGAGCTGCTCTGGTTTGCCTTCAGTATTCCAGCCAGTTTTGTGGGCTGTAGTGAACTGTACATCAAATGGCTGCAACAAATTCCCCAAAGATGTCCATTGGTATTCTGACCACATTTGATTGGAAAATGGCCCCTCCTGCTTTCTTCTCTAAAATCAGAAAGCCATTGTCTCTCCAAGAAGGCCTGGGAGTTAAGGCCAGGGAAAGAAATTCCACTGGACTCCTTGTGCTTAGTAGCACAGTCTCTCCAGAGATAGGTTTCTGGTTGATGGAGGTAGACTTGCTCTTGCTGAGAATTGGAGTGTGATAATGTGGGGAGGAACATGTTCTTGGCATGAGCCTGCCATGAGAAGAAATCTGAACTTGACAGACTTGAAGTGTCACTACGTCTGATTATTGGGACATCAGTGGATAACCCACCAGAGATATCTAGAGATGACTTCTCAGGAACAGGGTTCAATGAGATAGAAATCAATTTGGATTGAGTCACAGTTAAAGGGCAGTCTTGCAGTGGTGAAACAGTTGGTGGAGCATGATGACAAGCAAATGAATCAGTGGGATTCCTTGTTTGAGACAGATTTGGTAAGAGGTTGATATCTTGTGAAATGGTGGGATTAAGAGCAGAGATGGTATTTAGAGGTAAAGTAGCCTATGGTTGGACAACAGGATCTCCCTACTGAATGTCATGTAGTTTGGAAGAGGGAATGGCAAGGGGATGGGATATGGAATGTCTCACTGGAAACTAAGAATCCAAGGCTTTTGACTCTAGTAGCAGAGAGTGACCAGGGGGTGAGGGTAAGAAAAAATCAGCTAAAGGGGTCATTGGGTTAGGTGAGAAAATGGTGGGGGTGGTAGAGAAGGCTCAGGCAAAGGGGCTGTTATTAGATCTCCTGGACAGACTGCTGAGAAGTCAGGGGATGACGTGAATGACGAGTCAGTCACAGGAGGGGTGGAAGCCAAGGGGATAACAGAGGGAGTAGTATCTTCCAGAGCCTCTGGGAACAACAGCTGACCCATCTCAGCAGTTGTGGTATTACACACATCACAGAGGGGGTCTCAACGTAACAGTTGACAAAAATGGATGGTATCTTGATGGCGCCTAGGGGGTTGTGGGAAACAGGAGGTACAAAGATGCAGCCAGGACCAGAACAAACGTAAGTGACCCTGGCAAAGGTAGGCCACCCCATTCACATCCCCAGGACTTCCAAATTCGAACTCTGAGGAGTTTCCATCCCATGTCAATTCCAGGCTTCCCTGAGGCTCTAGAAATTCCAAGACTCTGCTTAAAAGGGGGGAAAAAAGGTAATGTTTAGTTACCTTTGTAGAAGAGAAAGCACATTTCTTGCCTCTTCTACTTGACTCTGGCAAGTTCTCCAAACAGGGAAACCAGGAGAACGATGAAGATAGAAGCAAAATATCTTATAAGAAGCTAAGTAGAGTGTCCTTTACATAATACCCTAGGTAGATTGGATTTGAGAGCTCCAAGAATTAAGATATAAGGTCACGTTATCAATGCTAATAATAATAAGACTTATATTGTTCTATCATTCACAGTGGGCTTTTCTACATATTATCTATGCTATGTAATACTGAAAACCATCCTATGTGGATTATAGGTCAATGGTCATCTCAAAGAGGAAATTGAGTATCCATGATATCACAGGTCTTTCACAAAGTTAAGGGACAGAGATTCTGACTCTTGACATCTCACATGGCCACCTAATGGGCAATACCCATTGTCCAGATCCATCACTGCTTCATGCTCAGTAATGGTCAGAACAGGGAATCTGAGAAGGGTTTTGTACTCTGACTACCTTTCCATGAGACTCTCTTCTGAGGCCTCTGTTTTCTGAGAAGGAATATATCTAGCAGCTGGCATCCTCAGAGATCATGGACCTGAGCCCTTACGGGGAGAACAGCAAGGGTCACCCTCGAGAGCTCAGGTGGAATAGGCATACCCTTACCTTTCAGAGTCCCACCTTTCCTCCTCCTCTTGGCTCTGCCGTGACACTAGAACAAAAATAAAAAGAATGAGAGGGGTCGGGACCCATGTCTAAATCTTCTCTCAGAAATGGAAACATTTTTTATCCAAGAATAGTAGGACTTTAATTAACAGAACTTTGTGTTCCTTGCTTTTTTCAGTTTTTAAGGTGGTAAAGTATTGTCGATATTTGCTTCTTTGAAAAACTCAGAGGAGGATTTTGTCTGGGAGGTCCACACTTGATATTCTCAGTCAGAAGTCCTTTGTTCAATGAGGACATAGAAAATGAAGCCCAACAGTCACATCTATGCTGCCTCGGTAGGGCCCTGTATCCTAGGTCATAGCTCAGACCCCACTGTCTTCTCAGAGGCTTAGCAGTGTTCTCCTGATCAGCCCAGCATGAAGGAAGGCTTGATCGAGTGATGCTGGACATGGAAATGTGACTCATGATCAGCTGCTGGGAAACTATTCTCTTACACAGACCTCATACTCTCAAAATAACCCAATCCAGGACTACAGACTCCCTGTATTTGGGATTTTACCCAAGACCTGCCACCATACCCAGGAGACTATGAGTTTCAAGTAGAAAACTTAGTCCTTCCTTAACCCTTACCCCTGCCAGGCCTCTTTTCCTAGAAGAATGAATGTCTAGGGGCACCTGGGTGGCTCAGTGGGTTAAAGCCTCTGCTTTTGGCTCGGGTCATGATCCCAGGGTCCTGGGATCGAGCCCCACATCAGGCTCTCTGCTCCGCGGAGAGCCTGCTTCCTCCTCTCTCTCCCTGCCTGCCTCTCTTGCCTACTTGTGATCACTGTCTGTCAAATAAATAAAGAAAATCTTAAAAAAAATAATGAATGTCTTTTCTCTTAAGACTTCCCATTTTAAGGGGGGAGACAAGATGGCGGGGAACTAGGAGGATGCTCTGGTTCAACCTGTCCCCTAAAGTAAGCTGATTACCTACCAAGGAACTCCAATCACTCATGAAATCAGCCTGAGATCAAAATTCTACTCGTCAGGATCTCTACGGGGGCAGAAGATGCCAGTGGGCAGGTAAAGCCAAGCGGGAACACCGGACTGGTATCGGAAGATAAACAAAAGGGGGAGGGAGCCACCAGAGGAGACGCACTGGGAAGTAATAACCCAATACGAGAGTCCCCTAAGACTGGGGACCAGCATTAACTTGAAGACCGATAAAAAGCACTCAAAAAGAGAAAAGATCGTAGGGTGAAATTGTGGGATTTGGAACTGTTAGGGACAGGGGCTTAAGTCCCCCACAGAGGGCAGACAGCGCTGGCACTGAGCCAGAGAGAGTGCAGCAGAGAAACCAGGTCCTGGTCGCTGAGCTGCGAGGAGACCCCCTAAGGGCGTTTGGCGTGTGGCAGGGGCTGGGACCCTCCCGGAGCAGAAACAGACTTTTGCAGTCCCCACGCGTGTGCCGCGCCACGCTAGCAGAGCCTGAGACACGCTCCACCCACTCCCCTGAGAGAGGCATGCGGGCACCAGCGGGGGCTCTAGGACCCAGAAAGTCTGATCAGCTCGGGCCAGCGGGAAAATCTCTGTGTGCCTTCCCTGCTTGGAACTTCTCTGGGGGTCTGGAGCTGCCCAGACAGCTGCCGCTTGTGGTTTTGAGTACAAGCAGGACACACAGGTGTCCCCAGAGATCGCGGCTGGGAACCTGCTCTGCAGCACCCAGAGGGGAACGGACTGGGGCTTCTCTCTGGGAGGAAGGTCTGGGTGCAGTTTGCTTTCCTCTAAACCTCCAAGAACCATCCGGAGCTGC
>PISX010035992.1:0-12407 GCA_004024625.1 Mellivora capensis | reverse complement strand
GGGTATTGTGGAGGGCACGCATTGCATGGAGCACTGGGTGTGGTGTAAAACTATGAACTCTTTTACGCTGAAAAGAAATTAAAAAAAAAAAAAACAAAAAAACAGACACATAGACCAATGGAACAGAAAAAAAAAAGTCCCTTAAAATCAACTATAAATACCATTATGTAAAGTTTACCACTTTCAATACATTGTTATTTATACTGTTTTCTATATTTTATATTTGCATATTTGTGTTGTTGAAATCATACTCTATACTGTTGTATAACCTAGATTTTCATTTAATAATAAATTCTAAGAATTTCTCAAACTGTAAAATTATGTGAGAGCACTGTATAGTGAAACTATGATTTCATTTAATTGTGTTCCACATTTTACTTTAGTCCATCCCTGAGAATTGGTTAAGTTTTCCTAACTTTTACTTATTATGAGCAGTGCTTTAATAAATATTGTTCTTTGTTTCTATTTGTGTGATTATTGTTTCCTTGTAGGCAAAATTCTTGGAAGTTGAATCACTCAATATTTTTTTCACTTCTTAAAGATTTTTAATATACATTGTTCACATGTCCTCTAGGACTGATCCTGATAATTGGGTTTTCAATTCCTCTGTTTCCTGATTGTTTCCTGTCTACTTTGGCTGATCCAGAAGTTAAGCAATTAGTCTATCCCCTGATAAGCCCACTCCCTCCCCTTCCTACTACTGCCAAGAAACACCCGAGCCCATCCCAGACATCCCTCTAGCCAGAATGAATCTCTGGGTTGGCCTTAGTTCTCCAATGGCCTGTCTGGATTACTGGTAGCTTGGACTTATTTTCTTCCTCAAGCTGATCCCTCAGTATTTGTATCTTACACAACTTCAATTCTTTTTTTTTTTTTTAATTTCTTTTCAGCGTAACAGAATTCATTGTTTCTGCACCAAACCCAGTGCTCCATGCAATAAGTGCCCTCCACAACACCCACCACCTGTCTCCCCCAACCTCCCACCCCCCCCCTTCAAACTTCAATTCTGTTTGATGTTGCCATTCATGCTTCCATTGATGTAGTGGAGGTATTCCTCATTTACATTTTTATTCTAACTGAATAAATCTTTAAGAGTGAGAATAGGGATATAAGTGAACTCATCCCACACCAGGAGCCTGAAACCGTGCTCATTCTGCAGGCTCTGGGAAAGAGCTCTATATGTTCCCTCAGTTCCCTGGCTGCAAGTTTTGATTCTTGTCTCTGGCCAGAGCTTGCCCTGCCCCACCAAGACATTCAGGAACCTGTTCTATTCTTGCCTCTTTTGGGAAGGACTCCCTGGGCCCTCCAGGCAGAATGCAGTCTCAGTGGGCTGCAGGGGAGTCAGTGGTGGATGAGGGCCAGAGCTGGAGATGAGCATTTCTGAGAATAACCAGTTTCTGGGCTCTTACCATCCACAATGACTTCAAATCCAGAGAGGTGAATTGGCAGGGGTCCATCCTGGTGAGTGAGACTGGCTTCTCTGCCATCAGGTCTCAGGTCTAAGGGCTCCAGGAACTGCAGGGGCATGGCTGGCTCAGGCTGCCTTTAGCCACCCTGAAGCCAAATCCTGGCACCTAGAAATAGAAACTTCTGTTTGTTTTTCATTTTTCTTTCTTACAAACTGATTATTCTTTTTTGTTTCTTTTAGATGTTTCTTTGCACCTTTATTGTTGCAACAAAACCTTGGAAATTTGAATTCACTACACTGAAGAAACAATGTGAAGAGGTCTAATTACCTTCTAGCATATTTGACTGCTTTCACTTCCATTTTAAAGAAGCAAATACACTTGCAAAACATTTAAATAAGCTGACCCACTGACTTCACTTTTGTGGCCTTCGTGCTTTTTTTGTATGCACTTCAGGAGCTGATACTGAGAACATGATGCCTTTTTACTGTGTTGGTCAGCCTCTTCTAGTTGACCCATTCATTTTCTAGCAGGACAATCTGCTACCAGTAGATGGAAGAGAGTGTAAACCTGTTTCCATATCTCATTGAACTCTGAGCACAAATTACTTTTCACTGGCAGCTGTTCTGGAGAACTAACTGGAGGACACAATCCTCGACTGTTTTGAGCTTTTGAGTTGTTTTGGCAAGATTCTGAGAGTCTAGCTCCCTTGAGAGTGTTCCTTCCCTGGATTTTCACCAAAATCTCCCTGCCTGGGACTCCAGGGAAGAAACAGCCCATTGGCTTAGAAACAATTTTAGACAGCTGTCCAAATGGAAGATAGTTGGGTCACGTGTGGATTTGGAGTGCACTTTGGTTTTGAAGTGAAGCAGAAAAAATGCAAGGGTGATTGATGGCTCACGGTAGTAGGCTGCTTTGTGCATGAATGTGTGTACGTGTGTGCACAGTGGGATGCATTAGTTATCTAATACTGCATGACTAATCCCTCTGGCCTTAATGGCTTAAGCAATTTATATCTCTCATGGTGTCTGTGGGTCAGGGGTCTGAAGGAGTCTTGGTGGGGTGGTTCCAGATGTCATTGTCCCTTGAGGTTATACTGAGACATTGACTGCACTGTCCTCATCAGAGGGATAGTTTGGCTCTGGAGAATCCACTTCCCAGGTGGCTCACACTTACGATGGCAAGTTGGTGTTGGCCATTGACAGGTCTCTGTTCTCCATGTGGGGCTCTCCATGGAGCCACAAGTGTGCTTGGTAGGGCTTCCTCCAGATAGAATGTTCTGAGAGATTAAGATGGAAGCCACACTGCCCTTTGTGACCTACATTCAGAGATCACACACCATCACCTTGTGTTATTGGTCCCAATAGCTCTGGTTCAATGTGGGAGGGGACTCTATAAGGAAATGATGACCAGGAGATGAGGACCAGTGGATGCCATCTGGGAGGCCGGCTACCACTGTGTGTGTGCACATGTGTATACGTGTGTGTGCATATATGTGTGCAGAAGTGGGAATAAGATGATGAAGATGGTTAACATGAGCAGAAAGAAGCACTTTCTGAAACTTGGGTATGGAAACGACAGCACTGATGTGCAGGTCAAGGCCAGCCAGCACAGTGTCAACAGTAGCACAGGGACATTCTATGTGGTGGTAAAGCTCAGAGGTCACCTGGCTGACAAGTAACCTCTCCCTGTACCTGAGCCTCTCTGCCTGAAGGCTTTCTCTCCACCTATGGGGGGTGGCTGGAGTGCTGGGAGGGAATGCCCCAGTCTCTTGACCCTTGGCCCTTGGGAGGTAAAACTGAGGCATGTCCTGTCTAGTTTCTGAAATGTGTCCAGCAAGAAGAAGTCCTAATCTCCCATATTGTTAGTCTGCTCACTCTCATAGGCTGCTTCCCATTCCTACTTCCTCACTGTCCTTCTGGTATTTTCTACAGTCACCTCCATATAAACCACTTGCACTTGAATTATTGTCTCAAGGTGAGTTTCTGGAGGAAGCAACCTCCTAGTGGAGCCCAGGTCTACTATGAGGGCAGCCTGGGACCATGTAGGGGCATCCCTTGAGGTGGGGGGGGGGGTCAGACAATAGAACACAATTACATTTTGTCACCTCAGCCAACAGCAATGTTCTGGGGAAGGCACGCCCAGGCCTTCCTCCTCCATGTGGTCATGGAGTTCTAGGGACACAGGCAGAGAAGTTCTTGTCACATTGTTCCTCCCATCTTGGGATGGGGATCCCTATGCCTGCAGCACCTATAGCTTTCACTTCTCTGCCCACCTCTGCCCTTCAGCCCCAACCACTGCCAAAGCCTTTGATCTCTTGTTCTGTAGCTGGAGTTGGCCAGCCCCATCTGGTCCCATGAACAACCTCTAGAGCAGGGCTTTCTCCTTTGAACACTGACAATGTGGTTCCATACCTGGAGGGATCGAACACATTCAGACACCCTTGGGCTCAATGAGGCTGGTTGTTTCCATCTTATCCATAATAGCTACAAGCATCTGGGCAAACTAGACTTTACTGAACACACCCAAAGTCAGCTGTCTAGTACTAGTGGGATACCTGTTTAATTCTCCAAAGCTGTCTGGGCCCTTCTGAGGCACTGAGTTAGTCAGAATGAAGAATCAGCATCAAAACAGTTATGTGGACTAATGAGTTTTTTTAAGGTTTTATTTATTTATTAGGAGAGAGAGGGAGAGCATGGGCAGGGAGTAGAAGGAGAGGGAGAAGCAGGGAGTAGAAGGAGAGGGAGCCTGATGTGGGGCTCAACCCCAGGACCCTGAGATCATGACCTGAGCCAAAGACAGATGAGTAACTGCAGATGCTTAACTGACTGAGCCACCCAGGTGCCCCAGATTTCTGAGTTTTTATTTGCCCACTGTTGGCAGTGTCCTATGTGAGCCTGAAGAGGACTGGAATGTGTGGATATATAGTCTCTGAGGTATCTTCAGTATTGGCCCATTTCCTTCCAAAGTTCAAAGTCTCATTGAGCCCAAGCCTACAGCCTGGGTCACCTGCAGGACCTATAAGAAGTTATCCTGCCCCCACCCTCTTCTGCAGAAATTGTGCTCTTCAGAAGATACTCGGATGACAGAAGCATTGGCTTTGTCACTATGTCCTCATTTTCCCTTTGGTCATGAGAAATTTTGAAAAAGAGACTAAAAAGTGTAGCTTCTAAGCAAGACGTGCTCCCTTCCTGGGCCACACCAGGGCCAGGGAGAAATCCAGGTCTGCATCCCATTTCAGGTATCTGAGGGGAGCTGGAGCATCAAGGACCAGAGTGGTTATCTGGAATGGGATCATGCTGAGGTTCACACACAGGGCAAGGACTGCAGGCTGTGAGGTAGCTCTCCACATATGTCTTCCAACTCCCACTCCCCCAGGCCTCAGATCCCTTTCTCCTTCCTCTGGCTTCCACGGGAGAGGCCTGGACATCCACCAAGGTCTTCCCAAGTTTTCCACTTCATTGTTACTTTGTGTTCAGTCCTGAGCCCAGGCTATACCATGACTCTGACACCTTGAGAAAGTTTAGGGAAGTGTCCATTGTCACCTGATAGATGAAGAAGTGGCCACCGAGCGTTTGATCACCAGCATAGCTATTTCCTCAGTTGCAGGCCTTGACCTGAAGACTGAGGCTAACAGGTCAGGACTAGGGCAGTGGTATAACACTAGACTCACATTTTGGGGGAAGAGGGAGCTCTCCTGAGACTGAGCCACTGGCTGGGCCTCTTTTCCTCTCTGGGAACTTGGGCCCGGCCAGGCAGCTAGCCTTGTTTCTAGTAACCCCCTGCTTTTACCTCTGGCTCTGTTAGGGCTTTACCCAGGGTCCTACCTCAGGGTGACACTGAGGATTCAGGAACCTGTTTCCCTGCTCCTTCAACATACGGACTCCAGAAAAGCAGCAGGCAGGACCACCCCAAGGCAACAAGGATAGACAGGGCAAGGTCCCTGAATCCTACACCTGTTACAAAGCTGGAACACCTCAAACTTATACTCACTTTCAGGGCCCTGGAGACACAGTGGGGACTGGGACAAAACTCCCACTTTTTTTCTTCTTCTTCTTTTTTTTTATTTTTAGAGATTTTATTATTTGTGTGTGTGGGAAGAGATATCACAAGCAGGGGGAACTGCAGGCAGAGGGAGAAACAGGCTTCCCACTGAGCAGGGAACACAACATGGGGCTTGATCCCAGGACCCAGGGAATCATGACCTGAGCTGAAGGCAAAAACTCGACCAACTGAGCCACCTAGGCGCCACCAAAACTCAGACTTTCTATAGATTCCCATGGAAGGGGGGAGGGTAGAAACATTAACAAAGCCCCACAAGTGTGACCTGAGGCGGGATTTAGTGAGTCCTTACCAAGAGCCATGATTTGATACCTGCCTTGTGCACCCTGCTTCCCCAGCCCCAGGAGATAAGCCCAAAAAGGGTCTGGACAGGTCTCCCCACCATTGGACTGAACGCACAGGAGACCCTTTGCTGGAGTTACCTGATGGGACTTCAGTAGAATTAGTGGGGTTGACTATGGAAAACATGCCAGGATCACAGTGGATAAAGAGCTCTCTTTATGCTTCCTTCTGCAGATTGAGGTACAACTCAGGACAGACCAGCATGGGAGTAGACAGGAGAGTGGTTGGTTGGAGGGTCTTTAGAATAATCTACTGAAGTCTGGGACCAGGCAGGATGGCTGTGGGACAAGAGCACAGCTATGTCCATGCTTAGTGATGTTCAGCTGGCAGGGAGGATGCCCACTGCCAGGATCTTCCCATGGCTCTGCCTGGAATCCTGGGAAGCCCATCAGGGTCTCTACGGATGATGAGCTCTGAAGATATCTAACACCACATGTCTGATGTGAGTCCCTAGGGAGACCTTGAGATGCAGTCCCCAAGGAGATTCTTAGATGCAAATTGGATGATGTAGGGTGGTTCATTTGGGAGACTGTCACAGAAGCACAGAGGGGAAGGGAAACAGAATAAAAAGGTTCAGTGTGGCTGTCGTTATGGGTCACTGAGCAGCCATGGGTATTGTCCTGCTGGAATGTGTGAGAACCCTGTGGATCTTCCCTCTGACAGCCTCTGTGGAGCTGGGAGCCTATAACCATCCTACCTGGGGTTGGAGTGCTGTTCTTGGGCCCTACCTCTCTCTACTGAGGTGTGCTGGCTCTGCAGATGGAGGGCCACATGAACAGAGGAAGCCCTGAGCAGAACTTAGGGAAGATGCAGATCTTCAGGTAGAATTGGAAGTGTCAGGTACTGGGTGGTCCAACTTCATGGGCACTGGAGGGATGGCTGGTTGGAAGAGGGAACTACAGCCCCAGGACCAAGCTCTGCCCCTGCCTGTATGTATAAATATAGTCTGATAGGAACACAACATTCTTACTTGTATTGGTACTTTCAAGGCATCAGGGAGTTGAGAACAGGTCATAGTACTCAAAAAGGCCAAAAAAGTTACAGTTACTTACAGGAAAAGTTTGCCACGTCCTCTTTCAGAAGATTCCCAAGACCAGGGCCACATGTGTCCGTGATGGCCTGTCTGGGTATACTTTGCATTTTGAGTACCCTCCTGGGTCATGGTCATTGTACTTCTGAGCCCAGAAAAAGCAGCACTGGTGCTTCTAGGTTGTGCCACTGGGAAATGACTCCGGAGGTCTGAGAGGGAAGAGAATCCAACCCGAGCCCACCTGACTTCCGTACTAGGAAAAGTCCTTCACTTGCCCATTCCTCTGTCTGGAACCAATGCCACATAAAGCTTCTTGAAATGTTGATTTTATGAGACTTATGTGCTGCCCACTGCGCTAAGAAGGCAATGTTGAAATGGTGATTTTAACTGTTATATTCTACAGGATGGAAATGGAAATGAAGAATTTCCATAATGCCTAAGAGTGAGAACCAGACCCTTGCAAGAGAACAAACAGAGAAGAGTGTTGCACAGCCACTGAAGGGACACCTAGAGAGAACCACTGGATCCAGTGGAACCACTGAGCCAGGCAGGGTATGGTGTCACTCAATAGAAGCCTTCCAAGCAGGTCTTATACAGGAGATAGAAAACTGTTCTCCAGGGCACAGTACCAATGGTGAAGAAGCAGGTGAAAGTCTGAGGCGACAAGCTCAGGGATGGAGGGTGGGTGGAGAGCAGTGAGAAACAATCCAGCTCCAAACACAGCACACATCCCAACCACCCATCCTGGGGTAAGCAGCTGGGGATTCAGGCTGTGGTCCTCAGGTGCAGCCCCACCTGAGTCCTGCTTGTTTTGGACCTGGGACCTTGTCCTGACCTCAGGGATCCTGTGCCAATTCCCCACCCTTAGCCCTGTGATTTCCAGGGCAGCATTCTGGCTGACCCAATTGTGACACATGCCCTAGTACAGTACTGGGGTACTCTCTCCCAGGGGGTACTTTCTCAGAGGAATCCCTCACCCTAGGTGGGGTGGCCCAGAGTTGGGGCTCACCTTGGCTTTTCCCTGGAGCAACAGCTTATACATCAGTGGGACCCAGTTCAGGGCATGAGAGGGAGGGCAGTGGCCTGCTCCTCAACCCTCACAACTTGAGGCTCTCAACAGAGCCATGAAAACCTCAAAAAGAGCCACAGAAACAAAGGTGATGTCCACCCTGACATGCCCCTTCTCCTGAAGGCAGGAAGGAAGATGGATAAAGCTCAGAGAAGGGCCATCCAGTCTCAGCCCCTGGAGACCTGGACCCTCAGGGACAGCAGCAATCTGACACTGTTGTATCCTGGAGGCCAGGCAGCTGGAATGAGCTGAGGGAGCAGAATTGGTTCCCAGATTGGCCAGGGCCTACAAGTGTACCCCGAGGATGGCCTGTCCCTGTCTGGCCGGGCTTCTACTATAGCACCCACAGTGAGCAAGTAGGGCCTACAGCTCCCTAGGATTGGCACTGTCATCTGCCCCCAAGCCGCATCCTCAGGTGTGTGTCTGAGGGATCTGCTGTGTGTCTTACACTGTTCAGCTCTGAGCTTTCTTGAAAGGGACAGTTGTCAGTGTCTTCGTCAAATTTCCCACATTCAGTTCTGCGAAGCTCCAGCTCCATGGAGAATGCCAAGTTGTCCTCTACCTGTGGTACACGGACACATTACAGTGGGAACACCTGTCTTGCTTCCATTAAGAGCTGCTAGTGTAGATCCATGCAGTGTAGAGAGAGTCCCAAACTCCTCCTCACCCAGGGAACTAGCTGCCTCTGGACCTGGGTCAGCTTGTTGGAGGTAAAGCCAAGCTCGGGGAATTCAAGCAAAGAGGCCCGTGTTTGCTGTGACACCCCGGGTAGAAGCAGGCCGGGTCACACACCATTTATACATCACACCGTAAAGCCCCATGTCCCCAAGTGCTCCCAGGGAGACCCAGACTGACTTCCAGCATGCTTCTGAAGCTACAGGAGCACACTTATGGTTAGGTGCTGAGTGCCTGGGGAGGTGTTTCCTCTGCAAGATTTCGCCGAGTAATGTCAGTCCCAGAGTGGGAGACTCTTCTACAGCCCCTTTGTGACACCTGCCTGAGAACATGAAAATGCCCTGCAGTGCTGCTGGAACACTCACATGTCCCCTCATGCACACACACACACACGCACACACACTGATACCTCTTGTCCTAATACAAAGTGCCTTCTGAAATTTTGTGTACTCTTCTCCACTCCATTCTACTTCACTCCATTCCATACCCCTACTCCACTCTCCACGACTCCCCCATCCCAAACTCAGTGTGAATGCAGGTCTAGGAAGCCCAGAACAGAGGTTCAGCCTGAAAGAGCTCAGGCATCGGACCTCGCCCAGCAGTGTTCACAGAGGCTGGAGCTTCTTGCAAGGTGGAGTTCCCATCGCCCTTCCCTCAGGCTCTCAGGGCAAAGAGAGGAATGGCCTGGGGCCCCTAACGCAAGCACACTCACACATACACACTGGGACATACATATACACATTCACACACTCACACACACACATACATCTGCTCACTGACACCCTCACACTCAACCCACACCTACACACACTCAGACACATTCACATTAACACACAAAATACATATGCTTACACATGTGCTCACAATTTCACAATACTTGCTCACTGACACACACACTCACCTACACCCACTCATAGGCACACACTCACTCAAAACTTCATACCTACACATATACACACTCTCACACTCACTGATACTCTCAAACACAAACACACACTCACTCATGGACATATACTCACTCATAACTACTCACACTCACCTTACACACACCTCTACATATACACACACACTCACACACAACTATACACACATGACTAGATCTGCTCCTGATGCAGCCCATGTGAAAACAGCATTCCTGGATGCATTTTGTGACACTCCCATTACAAGGCCAACACTCTGGGAAGAGTGTAGAGTAGCGTCCATTCCCTTAGGTGGAGACCATAAGGGAGACCAAAGAAGAAGCTCTGAGACGACAAAGGCTGATCAGGATGAGGAAGAATCTTCACTCCCCAGGTCCTCAAGCCCCCTCTCTTTCTGTCTGTTCCTCTGTTTGCTAATAATCTTTTTGCATTTGCTTTCTTAGAATATTTCTCCAACTGATCTCATCTTTGGGTCTTTTCTTACTCAGGATCTTTATCACCTTATAGTCCAGATTTCGAGGTATTAGTCATTAAATAATGTCACGAAATGATGAAGATTGAAAGTATGTCTTATGTGTGAATAGATCTTGAGTAGGGTGTTTAATTTCTAAATTATTTCTTCTATAAAAACTAAAACTGGGAAGCCTGGGTGGCTCAGTTGGTTAAGCGGCTGCCTTCGGCTCAGGTCATGATCCCAGTGTCCTGGGATTGAGTCCCACATCGGGCTCCTTGCTCGGCAGGGAGCCTGTTTCTCCCTCTGCCTCTGCCTGCCACTCTGTCTGCCTGTGCTCTCTCTCTCTCCCTCTCTCTCTGACAAATAAATAAATTAAAAAAACAAAACAAAACAAACAAACAAAAAAAACTAAAACTAACTGGACAGTTGTATTTCCACTGTATTTTATGGATTTCAGACGGTGAACAAGATCCCTTAATAAGTTGTCCACCTCCTTTGGCCTTGACTATAACAAGTGTGGGTCATTAGGTCAGAAAATGTGGTCACCTACCTGCTTCTTCCAGAAATTCAGAATGTGCACCAGTCTGTAGGCCTTCGTGTCCTTGCTCTGCAGGTGGAATATGTGTTAAGGCATACTCCACAGTGGCAGGGAAATGAATTTCCATGTCACTATCTTTCTCCTCTTGGGAACTCCAGCTGTGAGTATCCAGGAGCTGGGAACCTAGGAGAAGCAGGCACATGGCCGAGGGCAGAGCCCACCTGCACTGCCAGTGTGTCTTGGTTGCAGGGGGTCTGGGCATTCATGGCCTTTGACCCACCCAGTTCAGGCTCCCACCTAAGTGTTCCTTGGGCATTGTTCCCATTCACTGGATCCAAAATAACTCTTGCTTCCAGGCCTCCTCTCTGTTATTTCACTCTGTTCCTTCCATCTGTTACTCTGTCTCCTCCACCCAAATCTGTAAAATGTGCCTGCTGTCCAGGGGAGAGACCAGAGGACAGGGTGGGTTTGGTAAAAACCAGTGATAGGAGGGAGGGGTCACCTGTAGCTGAGTCCCATCCCCAACCTCTCCCTCACCACCTCACTGTGGAGCGATATCATTTGGAGGCCCCAGTATCAGGGCCTAAAACAAGGACACAAGACTAAAAGGTAGAAGTAGAAGGTGACTCCAGGACACAACAGTAGGGTGAAGGCCACTGAGATAAGGACAGAGCCAAAAAGGATGAATTGCCAAGAGCCAGCCCTGTGGGAGGTGGAAAGGAACTTCCACAGAGAAAATGCATACTCATCAAAAGGACCAGAGGTCTCCAAGACAGGTCCAGGACCAGGTGGCCTGCCCTCTTGGCTCCTAGCCCTCTTGAGTAGTGGACCAGACAAGGTTCACTGACTCCTGGGATGATATCATGTTAGGGGAGTTTAGCGGCAGAGGCCCAAGGTTGGGAAGGGGATTGTCTTTGATGCACACAGGGACCTACCACAGCTGCCTGCAGTCTCTGCCCTGTGTAGGAGCCTCAGCACAATTCCCCCACATTCCTGAAGAAAACAAGAATACCTCCATGACATAGAAACATATACGGAAGCATAAAGGTGTAGGATCACTTCAAAGGGGGAAAAATAGCACCAAGTGATCCATATCAAGGCTAGAGGGGCTTCCAGGATAGGTGAACAGGTACAGAGCGTTTCTGGAAAAGGGAAAGATTGAGATTGGGACTTACCAGAAGATAAAGCAATTTCTTAAGGTTTGGGGAAGCCAATGTAGATGGAATCATTGTAAATATAAGAATGAAAAACAATAATTTTCAAAAACAATTACATTGGACATTTACACAATGTGTATTCAAAATTCTTAAGTGAAACAATATAGAAGGAGCAATTTAATATCTGGGAACTTTGCTCACAAAGAAGGAAAAATCAGGGGCACTTGGGTGTTTCACATGATTGTGTATCTGACTCTTGATTTTGGCTCAGGTCATAATCTCATGGGTCCTGAGATCGAGCCCTGTGTCATATCAGGCTCCAGGATCAGTGGAGCATTCACTTGAGATTCTCTCTCTTCCTCTCGCTCTGCTTCTGCCCATGCTTTCTCTCTCTCTCTTAAATGAATAAATTAATAAAATTGTTGAATAAAAAAGAAGGAATAATCAGGTATAAAAATAAATACATGGAAAAGAAATACTCCACACACTTCTCATATTAGCTAAAAATAGGAAAAAATGAATCAATCAAATCAATCAATTCTTGGATATTCTTGGATAAATACATAGACTAGAAATACACAATATAACACTTATCACAATAGCTGAAAATAGAAAAATAATGAATTAATCAATTCTCAGACACACATTAAATGTGAGAATAAGTTTTGAGTGGCCCCATTCCTGGGAAGGAGGCCAGCTCTGAGGGCCTCTGTGCAGTGAGGACAGCCTGTCAGCTTCAAAGCAGCCTTCTCTC
>PISX010035991.1:0-12411 GCA_004024625.1 Mellivora capensis | reverse complement strand
TACCCCAAAGATACAGATGTAATGAAAAGAAGGGCCATCTGTACCCCAATGTTTATAGCAGCAATGGCCAAGGTCGCCAAACTGTGGAAAGAACCAAGATGCCCTTCAACAGACGAATGGATAAAGAAGATGTGGTCCATATACACTATGGAGTATTATGCCTCCATCAGAAAGGATGAATACCAGACTTTTGTAGCAACATGGACGGGACTGGAAGAGATTATGCTGAGTGAAATAAGTAAAGCAGAGAGAGTCAATTATCATATGATTTCACTTATTTGCGGAGCATAACAAATAACATGGAGGACATGGGGAGATGGAGAGGCGAAGGGAGTTGAGGGAAATTGGAGGGGAGATGAACCATGAGAGACTATGGACTCTGAAAAATAACCTGAGCATTTTGAAGGGGCAGGGAGTGGGAGGTTGGGGGAGCCTTGTGGTGGGTATTATGGAGGGCACGCATTTCCTGGAGCACTGGGTGTCGTGTAAAACTATGAATTCTGTTACGCTGAAAAGAAATTTAAAAAAAATATTTTAAAAAAAATTTTACTTGATATTTATACATGGGATTGTGTTTCTCATTCTGTTCTATTTGTCTGTGTGTCTGTTTTTATGCCAATACTATACTGTTTTGATTACTATTGCTTTATAATAAAGTTTGAAATCAGAAAGTTTGATGTCTGCAGCTTTGTTCTTTCTGAGAAATTTTTAGCTATTTGGGGTCTTTAAAATCCTTATGCCCCCAAATATTTCATTATCCAGCTTTTCCATCAAGGCTTTCAGCATGGCTATTGTTTTCTACAACTGCTATTTTATTCCCCAGGCAGAACAAGTTGTTCACTTGCCTTTCATTTGTGTTTTTGATGAACATGCCCCACATAAGCATTTCTCTGCCCTTACACAGTTCTGAGTTAGGTGAAATGAAGGTTAGATCCTTGTATCAGTCCTCCAGGGAACTTAAAGACAGGTCAACACAAACACAGTTCCTTGGGAACAAGGTCTGTTCTGCTCCTTTTGGAACCAGGTACCCACACCAAGAACGTGGGCTGCAGTTTTCAAGACTGCTAACATCCTGGAGAGCAGGATAGAACAAAGGTAAGTTAAAATGCCCAAAACCTCTCCTACCACATTTCAGTGGCTTTTCTCCCAGTTAAACATTCATTTGTTTGCTTTAAACCTTTGAGTATCTTCCAGAATTCCTTATAAGGTTGAATCTGACAGATTTGCTAGTTTTTCAGTGTTTCTGGTCAGGGACAGGCCCCTGGAGTTCATTCTGTTCAATTTTTGCTGGCTTCATTCTTGCTATGTTTTACACTTTATCATGTTAAGCATTTTATATTTAAATTTGCAAAGGTCAAGAAACAGACTCTTAACTATAGAGAACAAACTGATAGTTACCAGAGGGGGGGAGTGTTAAATAAGTGGTAGGGAGTAAGGAGCACCCTCATGATGAGCACCAAGTATTGTATGTAGGTGTTGAATCAGTACTTTGTACACTGAAACTAATGTTACACTGTATGTTAACTAACTGGAATTTAAATAAAAACTTCAAAAAATAAAGAAATGCCCAGCACATGAAAAAAAAATTGCAAAGGTCATGAAATCTGGAAATAGCTAAATTTAATATAAGAAGTCAACCTCTGGAAGTGGAATCCCTGGGGCACCTTAGAAATGCAAACACAAAACTATTCTAGAGTTTTATCCTGTGTACCCCCAACCCTGGTTTTACAGGATTATTCAACATAAAGCCTCACCGAAGATTAGCACACATTTGAAAGTCAATAATAGGTAAACACATGAAGGAAAGTCTACCACAAATACGATTTGGAAGACTCAACTATAACAAGATTAGATAATCACGATACTTAAAAAATAGAAATATTGCTTGCAAGGGTTTTAAAATTGATTTATATGATTACATTAGTTACACAGGCCCAGATTATAAGACTTCAAGACTTCAGGAGTTATACATGTTAATCTTTAAATAAAGCCCAATAATACGATATAGCAGTAGAAACAAAGTGTAAACAAACATTAAAGAGGTCTGAGACTTCCCAGTGCAGCTCCCAGGATCCTTTCTCACCAGACAGGGGACAGTAGGATACATTTTTTTTTTACTCTCCATCATTGTATTGCTCAAGTTCTTCATGGCTGCTCATCTATTATAACAAAGAGACCATCCAAAGACCAAATGTATGCAATTTCTGGTTCCTGTTGTCTTTGTTTGTTTGTTTATAAATTTGTAAGTGTTTTTGTTGGTTTGTTTTTTCATGGGCTTCAATCTGCTCCACTTGGACTTTCCTCCTTTTTTTTTTCTTTAAAGATTTATTTATTTGAAAGAGAGGGAGAGAGAGTATATGCATGTGTGTGAGTGCACATGCAAGCAGAAAGAGGGGCAAAGGGAGAGGGAGAGAAGCAGGCTCCCCTCTGAGATCAGCCCCACACAGCTTGATCCCAGGACCTGGGATCATGTACCCAGGCTGAAATCAAGAGCCAGAAGCTTAACCAACTGAGTCACCCGAACACCCTTGGACTTTCCTCCTTAAGATTTTCAATTCTGTAGCACCCAATGCTAAGGAACCTCTTATGTTCCAGTCTATAAGCCTCATTTTCTGAACAATACTTCTAGTTCATTGACTTTTACCCAAAAATCTATAAAAATCCATATTAAATCCTTATTTTTATGACCAGTTCCTTTGATACCACAAGGAACACAATTTTTAATCCCACCCATTGAGGAGACTTATCTTCACCTTCTTTATTCAAAGTGTAATCAATTATCTGTCACAATGCCTTCCAGACTAAATGTCCTTCCAGCTTGAAATTACCATCTGTAAACCATGATGCTTGTTTGGCATCCTTGAGAAATGATCATAGGGTGTGGAGCCCTTCAGCCATGGAGTTTGTTAACTCCATCAGGGGGATCTAATAAAGGGCCCAAACACATGGAAGCCACACTTTTATGTACTCCAGTGGTCCATTTCCATTTAATGAGTATCTGTTGGATTCCTTTCCCTGTTAGAATGTTGTTTTTACATACTGCATGCTGTAATGTGTATTTCAGATCTCAAAATAATTTTTATCTTGTTATATTAGAAGTAGGTTTAGCTAAAGCACAATAACAGGTGAAAAATTGTCAAAGACTGGAGCTGGAAATCGAATTAGGAAAATTTCAAGTCCAAAATCTCAGTAATTACCACTGGGAGGCAGTAACAAGCTTTTGGCCAAGAACTCAGCAAGTATTGTTGGAGTTGCTGACCATTAAATCATTTGATCATCATTGAAGTTGTGTGATTCCTGAAGTATCCATTAGGTCATGGCTTTTTGACACTGCATGGCAGGCTGCTGTTATTCAGAGCCCCGTTCAAATTCAGCTTTTCTTTTTTCTGATAGCTATATGAGTAGCAGCTAATTTAATGAAACAAAACAAACAAATTAATTTTTGTTTCAATGTTTGAGCTGGCAGGCACAGTAGCTTATTTTTGGTTGTTTGAAGAATATTGCTAATGTCTCTGACCCAAGTAATTCTTATGAATGTTACCAAGTATTCTTTTGAACCTACATTTTTAGCTAGCTATTGCAGGTCTCTGATAGAGATATGATTAATCAGCACTTTTAATTGCTTTAACATGATCTTCAGATGGAGATCAGCATTCTTTCATCAATAAAATATCTAACTACACATTTCAAATGAATCAAATTGAACCCCTTATGTCACTAAGCAGAATTTAAATATCCCTATGGAAGCTCAGTAAACCTGTATTGGATTCTGTCCAACATGAATAGACAATGATTTTTTTTAAATTGAGGCATAATTAACATACAATGTTACATGAGTTTCAGATGTACAACACAGTGATTCAATAACTATATGTTATTCTTCCCACAAATATAGCAACCATCTGTCACCATACAATGCTATTATAATACCATTGACTATAGTGCCTATGCTATACCTTTTATCTTGTGACTTACTCATTCCATAACTAGAAGTCTGTGCCTCCCACTCTCCTTTTCCCCTTTTGCCTATTCCCCCCATACCCTATGCCGTTGACAATCACCAGTTTGTCTTCTATATTTATGAGTCTATGTCTACTTTTGTTTGTTTATTCATTTATTTTGTTCTACATGTAAGTGAAATCATATGGCATTTGTTTTTCACTTATTTCACTTAGCATAATACCCTCTAGGATCACTCATGTTGTTGCAAATGGCAAGATCCCATTCTTTTTTTAGGGATGAGTAATATTCCACCACAGATATCCCACATCTTCTTTTCCATTCATCTATTGATGGATGCTTGGATTGCTTCCATACTTTGGCTATTATAAGTAATGCTGCAATAAACCTAGGGGTGGATGTATCTTTTCAAATTAGTGTTTTCATTTTCTTAGGGTAAATACCTAGTAGTGAAATTAGTTAATCATAGTGTATTTCTATGTTTAATTTAAAAAAAAATAGCGTCCATACTGTTTTCCACAGTGGCTGCACCAATTTACATTCCCACCAAAAGGAATGCACAATGATTGTGACTTTCTTCCATAATTGAAGCTAAAAAGAGACTATTAGATAAATTAATCACATAATACCAATACTTCTTAACTTGTTGCAAATGTGAAGCGTTACACTATTAGGCATGGCTGATGCTATTGGGGGAACCATTTTTTTCAGTCCTCCATAGTCCATAATCAACTTTGAAGATTCCTCAAGTTTTCTTACAAGCCATATTGGATTAGTAAAAAGTCGATTTTGTGGGTGATAATCTAGTGTCTAACATAACCTTAACCAAGTCAGGAACTTATTAATAACCCCTAAGGTATACTATATTGTTTTCAACTAATCACTTGAGTGGGTAAGCTCTTTCTAAGGATTTCCATTTAGCTTACCAATTAAAACAGTATATAAAGCAGATTTTTAGATCCTTTTCTCCAGTCATTTAAGGGAAGAGCTTCCCATCCCTCCCATTCAAGATATTATATACATTCCAATAATATATTCTGGTAAAGTTGGTATAAAACCATGAATAACCTTTGTTCATAAATTTTTACTTCAAGCCATATTTTCTTTTGTTTCTGTTTTAATTTTTTTTTAAAATTTATTTATTTGTCAGAGAGAGAGGGAGAGAGAGAGAGTGCAAGCACAGGCAGACAGAGGGGCAGGCAGAGGAAAAGGGAGAAGCAGGATCCCTGATGAGCAAGGAGCCCGATGTGGGACTTGATCCCAGGACGCTGGGATCATGACCTGAGCCGAAGGCAGCTGCTTAACCAACTGAGCCACCCAGGCGTCCCTCAAGCCATATTTTCATTTTTAGTCACTGACAATTTGCCACAACCCCATAATTTAATTATGTTGTCTTTTTGTTATTTATTAGTAGATCTGACAGTAAATTATGAGCCACTATAGAACAATTCATCACGCCCATGATACTTCACACACACCAGTGCAAAAGTTCTTGGATTTCCTGCTACTGATGGCACCACATTTTCCACCCCAGGACCAACCTGACATATTTTCTTTAACTCACATTGTTTTAATCAGTGTTGTTTATGAGGATCCTTGTTTTTGTTTTTGTTTTTCCCTATCACCATAAGATTTTTAAAAATTCACCATGGCTAGGATAATTTGAAAAAATCTTTTTTGTAACTTTTGGAGTTGGTGGTGCAGATGAACCACATAATCTCTCCAGCAATCTATTAAAGTTTTAGTAGATATTCCATCTATTAATTCCTTTTTCATGATATTTTGAACTAACTATCCCAACATGTTTAATTGTCCTGAGATTTTTTCAACTCTTTTAATCTTTTTCTTTTCTTTATTAAGATTTTATTTATTTATTTGAGAGAGAGTGAGAGAACACAAGCAGGGAGAGCGGTAGAGGGAGAGGGAGAAGCAGGTTCCCCGCTGAGCAGGGAACATGATGTGGGGCTCAATCCAAAGACCCTGAGATCATGACCTGTGCTGAAGGCAGACCATTAAATGACAGCCACCCAGGTGCCCTATCCCTTTTAATCTTAGTGGTCTTTTTTTCCCCTAAATATTTCTAATATTTTTTCCATCACTTAACCCTTTAGGAGTTGAACCAGTAGGTCTGTGACAGCTTCTCTCATATGATTTTAATTCCCAACAGGAGGGTCACACAAGCATTTGAACCCTATTTATCACATGAATTACTTCTTGGGTGAAAAGCCTAAAATTGGAGTATATTTTGTCCTTATATAATCAATCTGAAGGTACTTGCATTTTCAACATTTCAGCATCCTCAGGACTGTTCAGTATCATATGCGAGTGGAGTTGGACCATTCCCCCTCTCAAGCTATTTTCACATAACCCTGCCTTCCACTGGCTCAACAGATTAGGATATCCACATTTCTGCAAAAAGTAGACTGCCTGAGCTATTTGAATAGTCCAGGTTTAGGCATCTCTTGATCCCCTCTTTCCCCTTTACCTTATCCAAAGCCTGTATAATCTTTTTAGTGGTTATCAGTTAGGCAAAGTAACGTTCTGATCAAAAGAAGTATTTGTACTACTCCTGATTTCATCATGTCCCTTCCTGTTACACACAGAATCAATGGTGGTAACTTGGCAGACCAGAAGCCTTGTGTTCTTTCTTAGTTACTGTCATTTTTGCCAAAGCTAACAGCAGCCAAGGCACAGAATTCTTGACTGACTTACCTCCTGTCTGAATTTCTTTTTTCATCCATTTAGGTATTTCCCTCAGCTCCAGGTCTTTCCACTTCCAAGTTGATATGTTTATTCTGCAGTTAATGGTCACAATACCACTGAATTGAAGGCTAGTCTGTGGGAGTTAGCCTGAATCAAAGGTCCTTCGTATCCCATCCTCATCTTTCTTTCTTCCAAAGTAAGTCTTTTTTTTTTTAAGATTTTTTTCATTTATTTATTTGACAGACAGAGATCACAAGTAGGCAGAGAGGCAGGCAGAGAGAGAGGGGGAAGCAGGCTCCCAGCCGAGCAGAGAGCCTGATGCAGAACTTGATCCCAGGACCCTGGGATCATGACCTGAGCCGAAGGCAGAGGCTTTAACCCACTGATCCACCTAGGTGCCCCACTTCCAGACTAAGTCTTATCCATCATTTAATTATAGAGCCCAGGGCAACTTCAAGCGTCCTGCTTGGAGCACCAACTGCAGGAAATTACACCAGGTCAGATAACTATAAGAACTCATGAAACCACAAGGTATACTGCTGGGGGAGGTCATCAAGAAGACATGACTGCCAGTTGACCTATGAGGTGCACCTTGGCAATCAGAGGCTTCTCACCACTTCTCCTATCCATGGAATATGGGTTCTGCTTGTCTTACCCACTCCCAGAGGCTGTCCCAAAGACATAATAGACTTGAGATGGTGATGTGGTGCTAAGACCATCTGGACAGTATACAGTCCATTATGCCAAACCCAGCTGAGGACTCTTATAAACTTTTAAGATTTGGTGGGTAGATGCAAAGATCTTTTTACCTTCTTGCTGCTCAAGACAAACCCTGTACAAAAGTTCTCTTTGCTCACCAAACCTGCCACCTACCAACCTGCAGTGGCCTATGTCTTTCTTCAACCTCTCCCTGCTCTCCAAGTATAGGGGCCAGTTTTAGATTTCACCCAGGAAGCTTCTGAGGAGGTTATGAACCAACATACACTCATATAAAGCTTTAATAAAGGTAAAAGGATAAAAGCATAGACAACCATGAGAGAGAATGGAGATTTCTAGGCACAAATTTCAGACATTTTCTCAGATGCAGGACATGCTTCATCATGGGATCATGACCACCAAGATAAGTGTGGGAAGTCATGATTCAGTAGAGCCAAGGTATAAGTTTGCTGGATGGGTCTTTTATATTTCATTGATCAGGGAGCTAAAGCCAACTGGTTTTAAACAGGTGAAATAGATACAAACCATTAATCTATACATTATTGGTAAAAACAAAAAAAAATGTAGACACGCTGGTACAGAGTACCTCTACGGAAGTTTGGGGCTTTAAATAACACATTTTAAGTTACTAGAATATTTAATCCTTACTTTGGTCCAGTGTCAGTGTCATGGTGAACCTGGACATAAGAATAAAGATACTACAAATAAGCTTTTAATTTTTTTCAACAACTTCCAAAAGTTCTGTGTCAAAAGGTTTCTATTGTTAATACATTAAAAATGGAAAAGCATAAACTTTTAGGATTTTAAATCATGTAATGTTTAGAAATATATATTAAACTGCTGTTATATACCACTTAAAAATATACACATATAACCCATTGGTTGTTTTAAAACAAATGATTTGATTGGGTAGATCCTAGTAGAAACCCTTTTGGTGATTGCCAGGTAAGGCTAAACATTTCTTTATATGCTAAGCCATTTAAGTGATAGGGAAAATATTAATAATTAAACCAAATATCACATCTTTGAGATGAAAAATACATTTTATAAATAGAAATGTGAAAACTAGGGTGCCTGGGTGGTTCAGTTGGTTGGTTGAGCATCTGCTTTTGGCTCAGGTCATGGTCCTGGGGTCCTGGGATTGAGCCCCACATTGAGCTCCCTGCTTGGCAGGGAGTCTATTTCTCCCTCTGCCCCTCCACATTGCTCATGTTCTCTCTCACTGTCTCACTTGAGCTCTAATTAATAAATAAAATCTTAAAAAAATGTTAAAACTGAAAATAAACAAACATAAAACTAATGAGCTATTAAGCCATAAAAATATAGAGAAAACTTAAATGCAAATTATGAAGTAAAATAAACCAATTTGAAAGGGCTATCTATTGTATGATTCAAACCTTACAACACTGTGAAAGAGGCAAAATTATAGAGACAGTAAAAAGATCAGTGGTTGCCAGGATTAGTAGGGAGGCAGAAATGAACAGAGTCCGAAGATTTTTAGGGGAGTGAAACAATCTTATACAGTACTGTATATACGTACATAAAACATACATAATTATGTTGTAATAATTTATAATTTTAATACATGCAATTACATATGTAAATAATATATGTAATATGTATATGTATTATACATATAATATATGTGTTATACTATTAGATATATGTCATTACACATTTGTCAAAACCTGTAGAATGTACAACACCAAGAGTGAACCCTAATATAAACTTTGGACTTAGGGGATAATGACAATTCAATATAGGCTCATCAGTTATAACCAATGTACCTCTCTGATGGAGGATGTTGGGAGTGGGGGAGGTTGTAGAAGGGAGGACAGATGTATATAGAGACTTTCCATAATTTTCACTCATTTTTCTGTGAACCTTAAATTTCTCTAAAAATAGTTTATTTAAAAGAAAAAAGAAAGGAAGGATTGAAAATTATACACTGGCTGCATTAGAACTACAAGTAGTCTGTTATTACCACCAAGACAGGGATACGAGGATCTTTACTAAGGATAAAGATTTTTACTAGAGTTAATAGAAGAAAAGTTTATCAGACTGCTATGTCATCTATAGACTTTACCTTTTCAGCTTCTGAAGGCTGCCTATATTCCTTGGGTCCATCTTTCTCCATCTTCCAAGCCAGCAACGTGGCATCTCTCTGACCCTTTTTCCCCTCTCTCTGTAACTACTGAAAAAAAGAAGTTGGGAAAAGTTAGGACAAGTTATCTGCTCTTAAATCTCCTATCATTAGATTGGATCCACCTGGATATACCAGGATGTTCTTCCCATCACAAAGTCTTTAAGCTCGATGACATCTGCAAAGTCCCTTTTGCCATGTAAGGTAATACAGTCACAGGGTCTAAGGATTAGGATGTGAGTGAGCATCTTTGGGGTCATTATTTTGCCTACTACAGCTTCCAAGTTTAATTTGTTGGCTAAAACAATTTCCTTAGGCTAAACAGCTAATGACCCTGATTTTTGCTGGTTACTGGCTAAAGACAGTCTTCAGGTCCTGGAGGCCATCTGCTATTTCTTGCCATATGGGCTTCTCCAACATAACTGCTGAATCCATCATACCTGTGGGTAGAATGAAGGCTCCAGTCTGCTGTGATATAGTCATAGAACATAACTTAATCATGGAAGAGCTATCTCACTACCTTTTCTGTATCCTATTGGTTAGAAGCAAATCAGAGGGTTGCTCAGTCAGGGGAAGTGGGTTACCCAATTGTGTGGACACCAGAAAGAGCAAAATCTTTAGAGCCCATCTTAAGGCCTGTCTCCTGACTAGTAACTGCACTTCTTAGTATGCTCTCACAGTAGATAATCTCACAGTAGACACATAAGCACTTAAATGAAATATTAATTGCAGTATTATTTGCAATAGTGAAAAGCTTGAAATAACACAAATGCCCATCAGCAAAAGAATGGAATAAGTTATGGTATATAAAAACAATGAAATACTAAACTAATTAAAATGAATGAATTAGACCCTCATATATCAACATACATAAATCCCTAAAAATATCTTTTTTAACTCAACAAAATATAATTTATACAAAATACTGCATAAATGGATAATAAACAATAAAATAAATGGAAAATAAAATAAATGATAAAAAGGATTTCAGACTCACCAGCCTCCACAATCTCATGAACTAATTCCTTAAAATACATCTCTCTATATATCCCTTGGTTCTTTTTCTTGTAGAACCTTGACTAATATAGCAGCTTAGTATCCAGATGTTCTTAGTTCTCCTTTTGGTCCATATTATCACAGTATAATGGGCAATATGAATTATATTATTGTACTGGGGATAATTTGATTTGCATATTTTCTTTTTTGCATTTATTGGATGTGGTTCTTACTGTGTTACTTTTACAAAATACTTCTAGAAAACATATAGCATATGTTTTCCTATATACTGAGAGATTAGAATTTTAAATTGCACTATTGAAGTTAAGATAAAGTAAGAGTTAATGGAATATTTAAAATGTGATATAAGTAAAATTAGTATGTCTGACATGTGAAATGCCTTCTTGACAAAACCACTAAAACAAACTTAGGGCAAGATATAAAGATATACTTTGTGGCCACTAGAGGGCACACAACATCTACCACATTTTTCTTTACAACTAAGGACTTTTTTTTTTTTTTTTAAAGATTTTATTTATTTATTGGACAGACAGAGATCACAAGTAGGCAGAGAGGCAGGCAGAGGCAGAAAGAGAGGAGGAAGCAGGCTCCCTGCGGAGCAGAGAGCCCAATGTGGGACTCGATCCCAGGACCCTGGAATCATGACCTGAGCCGAACGCAGAGGCTTCAACCCACTGAGCCATCCAGGCGCCCCTATAACTAAGGACTTTTGACAGTAGTTATATCTTGGCTAAAAAGTAAGAAAATGGAGCCCCATTTATATTTAAATCACTATCATTGAAATACAATATTAACCTAATTAAAAATGAGTGCATTCACTGAAAAGTCATTTTTTTATTTTTTATTTTTTTTCTATTCTTTTTTTTTTTAATTTTTTTTTTTAAAGATTGTATTTATTTATTTTTCAGAGAAAGTGAGCACAGGCAGACAGAGGCAGAGGGAGAAGCAGGCTCCCTGCCGAATAAGGAGCCCGATGTGGGACTCGATCCCAGGACGCTGGGATCATGACCTGAGCCGAAGGCAGCTGCTTAACCAACTGAGCCACCCAGGCGTCCCTGAAATTCAAAGATTTATATTAAAAACAACATTAGGTGCTTTACAAACGTATGTAATGCAATTCCACAAATGTAACTTTTCTAGACATATAATGAAGTGATACTATAAGCCAAGTCATATTCTCTAGGAATTCAGGCTGAGGTGACAGCCTAGCGGTACATCAGAGTTTAAGCCCATCTGCCTAAAATTATTATCTCCATCTGCTGTTGGTTATTGGGAAATTCTCTTAGGATCTTCTATTGATTAAATCTCAAGTCCATTTCTGCTTTCAAGCATTGGGTACTTTGGCCGCAGAGTCTTTCCTCCCCAAACCCCTAAGGATTTATCTTATTTTTCTTTTTACGGACTGTTGCTTACTCCATTTCTTGCAAATATTATCCACCACAGAGTAGATGCCAGTTCTTGACCTGTGTTTCCCCCAAACCATTCTTTTTTTCCTCTTTAAAGGTGTGCATTTAATCTCAGAGAACCCTATTGGATTGACCTTTTCTGCTTCAGACATTGACACATAGACTAGATCCATTGCTAGGTCTGATGTGATTTCATACCTCATGATTATAAATATAGAGTCACAATGATTATTTCTTTTTTCTTTTCATTAGGTCAAAGAGTTATGAAAACCTATTAAGTATTTTCTTTGAAAACTATTCATATTCATTCCTTTTTCTCTGTTCCTACCACTATCTCTTGAGTTAATCTCTCAAGACTCCGCATTTGAATTACTGCAAGAGTTTCTTTTTTTTTTTTTCAGACTTCATCATTTAATAACAAAAAGAGATAATACTTCTCTTTTTTTTTTTTTAATTTTTATTTTT
>PISX010035990.1:0-12407 GCA_004024625.1 Mellivora capensis | reverse complement strand
CCACCAGACTTACCCAAACCCCTACTTCCCTTCCTTCCAAAACTCTCAGTTTGTTTCTCAGAGTCCACAGTCTCTCATGGTAGAAATGGTTCTTGGGTGCCTGGGTGGCTCAGTTGGTTAAGCAACTGTCTTCTGCTCAGGTCATGATCCTGGAGTCCCAAGATCAAGCCCTGCATCAGGCTCCCTGATCAGTGGGGAGTCTGCTTCTCCCTCTGACCCTCTCCCCCACCTCATACTCTCTATCTCTCTCTTTCTCTCATTCTCTCTCTCAAATAAATAAAATAAAATCTTAAAAAAAAAGAAATACTTCTTAATTTTGTTAATAGACCATAAGTAATGTGAAGCAGGTATTATTATTGAGTCACATTTAAAAAATGAAAAGACCTCATCTGGTTTTCCCAATCCCATTGCCAGTCCCCTACAACAGCTCATCTTTGACTCTAAATACTTGATTTTACTACTGACCACTATGATCCTTTCCTCTTTTTTTTTATCTTCCACTGACATCACAACTTTGATTGATACCTTTCCTATCTGTCAGGACTCTTTAACTCCTTCAGAAAATACTTTTGGCATACCAACTCTCCAGAACCCTAAAGTCTGCTCTGGGTGATAGGATGTAAATGAAAATTAAAATAAAGAATGATAAATATGCATATATTTAATATTATTAACTATATAGACATTTATCTTAAATATGTAAGAATATATTAAATATTAATAGAGAATGTTATATATATGTGTATATATATATATGAAGTTATGCAAGGAGTATAAAGGTAATTCATAGAAGAAGAAATAGCACCTGATTTAACTCATTAAAAAGAAGTGGAACTTATCTACAAGAGTAAATATGTGGCTGTAAAAACAATAGCATAAACAAAGGCATGGTGTATACAAAAGTCTTCTAGATCACTAGGCTCATGACAGAAAGTGGTCATGCTTAAAGCCAGATTGAGGAGAACCATGGAAGGCATTATAATTCACAATCAGAGGTTCTGGTTTGATGTACTCTAAACCACAGAAATTATTTCAAGTTTTAGAATGAAGTCCTATGGCCAGAATATATTTAGAATGATATATTATAGAATAAATTTATTTTAACAGAGGATTTAAAAATGAAACAAGGACATTAGGCAGAAGAAAATTTAAAACACTAGATAAAATATTGAAGGATATAAATTAAGATAGTGCTGATAAGAAAGATGAGAAAGATGAAGAATCTCGAAATGTTTAGGAACTTAATTAGGCTCAATTTTGTAACTTGTTTAGAGCAAATGGTTTGAAATAAGAAATAGTTTAGAAATCAAATATTTTTGTCTGGGGTAAATGAATGAATGACATATTATTACTTGTAAGTAAAAACACAAGAGTCATACTTTTAAGAGGAAGTGTATGTTGAGGGGTTTGTTTTTGAGCATTTGATAGATATATCTAGTAACTACCTGATTCTATGAGTGTAAAGGATAAGGAGTTGAATACTGATATTAAAAAAAAATTACAGTGCTAATTAGGGCCCACAAGGTGAGATAACTGATGGAAGAATCTAAGAAAAATGATGGTACATTAACAAGGGTTTCTGACTGTATGAGCTAGAAAAATCATATTAGTTGTCTTAAGCTAAAAAAAAAAGTAACAGAACTGAAGGTACGCTGGAGAGAAAATGGTCGGTAATCATAAGGAGTTTGGAGGCTAGACAGAATCATGTGAATCTGGTCTAAGGGACACTATCCCTTGTTCTTATACCCCAACCCCAACTATATGGCTGCCTTCGATTTTATGTAACTGACAAGTTCTGTTAAAACATACACCAAGGCACATTAAAATGTGCGAGTTTATTTGGGCAAGTAAGATTTGAATGTGCACCTAAACCAAAAGTGGTTGGGAGTGCTCTGCCTACACGAGCTAGGGAGAAGGCTTTTACAGGACAGATTAGGAAGCAAACCAAGAAAACTTGGTTTTTGACTGGCTATCACTTAAGTAGCTGTCTTATTTGGGAAAGCCTGCTGGGCTGTTTGTGATTGGTCGTTCTTACATTTTATTTTCTCCAACAGGAGTACATTTAGGAATTGATCCTGGCTTAGGTTTTGGCTTGCTTATGTAAGCTACCAAGGCATTAGAGTCATCTCTGTTTAACAGTCACATGTTTAATTAATTTAACAGCACTAACAATCCATTTGATTTGGATTCATTCGGTCTAGTGGCAAAGTCTGAGCCATCAGACTCAGCAGTCTAAGTCATTGGTCCACACCTTTATGCCCAGTTACCATGAACTGTGGATAGAATTGGCCTTTCCAATCTTTACCTCTTTTACCAAGTATCACAGAAGAATATTACTTCAAGGGACCAAAGCAGTGGGAAGAGGTAAGGGAAGCAGGGGCAGGAATTATTATTATTTTTTAAAGCAAAATGTTTTAATAGAAACAAGTAGTTACTGTTTTCACTGGAAGTAAAGAAAATTAAAATATTTCAAAATGTGAGGGGAAACACACATGGACACAAAGATACACACACACTCCATATGTCCACATGTTTCAGGAATATGAGTGAGCAAAGTGGACTTAAAGTTTTCAACTGAATTATCATTTATTCTTTGTAGATTGTCTTTTCATATCTAATATAACAAAGCCAATTTTGTTATCTTAAGAAAAAAGCCTTGCCTTCAATATTCTGGCACCTTTAAAACATGATACTTTAGAAATTTTTATCTGAAACTACTCTGAATGTATTTGTTCATTATGTCCCTCCTGCTACTATAACAGACTTCAACTTTGATATGCAAAACCTTCAGCAGTTTCTTATTTCTTCTACATGAAAAAATGGATAATTAGTGAGTTAGTAAGGTTGATTAGCATTTTTTTAAAATCTGCCCATTTAGCTGCTAAATTTGTATCAGTTTCAACATAATGATGTTCATAATAAGATATGATTTTCTGGGAGTTATAAAATTTCAGAAAGCTGAAATTTAGCAGCCTCCAAATAAAAAAAAATTATCTGCATATGACTTCATTTAAGTTTGCATATCATATTTAATTATTTTAATAACTTGTCTTGGCTTACATTTCTAAGACCCATAATCCTACACATTTTGTGGTTAAAAAAATTAAATAAATAAATAAAACCCAAAGAACTAGACGTATATATTTTATAATAATACCAGATGTTCCATCTCTTTAGCAGTGTGAAACATGTGATGATATTTTGTCAGTCTGAAAATTATAAGCTATATTCAAACTAGGATGTAAGATTGTTAATACTAAGAATACCACGTCTTTCACTGTAATAGTTTGCATCTTCACCTTCATTTTCAAATCCTTTCTTATTCTTCTTCCATTTCTATCACAGCTAGTATTTCATTTTCTCTGCTCTTCTTCAGTTGTTTCCCTTCCTTCATTTTATTTAGAATAATTAACGTGAAAACCTTAAATAAGAAAAAAAATAATGTATCAAAATATATATTGGAAATGATTGCTTAAGGTTGCCTGAGTGGTTCAGTCTTTTAAGTCCAACACTTGATTTTGGGGCAGGTCATGATCCCACAGTCCTGAGATGAAATTCTGTGTTAAGCTCCATGCTGGGGGTGGAGCCTGCTTGAGATCCTCTCTCTCTTCCTTTCCCTGTGCCCCTCCCCTCACTTAAAAAAAAAAAAAAGCTCCAAGATGATTGGGCTCTATTACGTAATCATCAAGACAATATGGCACTGGCACAAAAATATACACATAGAACAATGGAACAGAATAGACAACCCAGAAATGGACCTTCAACTCTCTGGTCAACTAATCTTCGACAAAGCAGGAAAGAATATCCAATGGAAAAAAAACACTCTCTTCAACATATAATGTTGGGAAAAGTGGACAGTCACGTGCAGAAGAATGAAACTGGACTATTTCATTACACCATACACAAAAATAGACTCAAAATGGATGAAAGACCTAAATGTGAAAGAGAAATCCACCAAAATCCTTGAGTAGATCACAGGCAGCAAACTCTTCGATCTCAGCTACAGCAATTTCTTGCTAGTCACATCTCCAAAAGCAAGGGAAACAAAGGCAAAAATGAATGATTGGGACTTCATCAAGATAAAAAGATTTTGCACAGCAAAGGAAACAGTCGACAAAATCAAAAGACAACCAACAGAATGGGAGAAGATATTTGCAAATGACATATCAGATAAAGGGCTAGTATCCAAAAATCTATACAAAATTTATCAAAATCAACACCTAAAGAACAAATAATCCAATCAAGAAATGGGAAGAAGATATGAACAGACATTTCTGCAAAGAAGACATCCAAATGGCCAACAGACACATGAAAAAGTGCTTAACATCACTTGACATCAGTGAAACACAAATCAACACGTCAATGAAATACCATTTCACACAAGCCAGAGTGGCTAAAATTAACAAGTCAGGAAATGACAGGTGTTGGTGAGGATGCAGGGAAAGAGGAACCCTCCTACGCTGTTGGTGGGAATGCAATCTGGTGCAGCCACTCTGGAAAACAGTCTGGTGGTTCCCCAACAAATTGAAAATAGAGCTACCCTACACAGCAATTGCACTACTGGGTGCAGTACTGGGTTTTTAACCTCAAAGATACAATTGTAGTGATCTGAGGGATCAATGGGATCAATGAGGGACCAATGTTTATATAAGCAGTATCCACAATAGCCAAACTATGGAACCCAGATGTCCATCAACTGATGCTCAGATAAAGATACTGTATACATATACAATGGAATACCACTCAGCCATCAAAAAAAAATCTTGCTATTCGCAATGACATGAGTGGAACTAGAGGGTATTATGCTAAGCAAAATAAGTTGATCAGAGAAAGACAATTATCATATGATCTCACTCACATGTGGATTTTAAAGAATAAAACAGAGGATCATAGGGGAAGAGAGGGAAAAAAAAAACAAGATGAAACCAGAAAGGAAACAGACCATAAGAGACTCTTACTCTTAGGAAACAAACTGAGGGTTGCTGCAGTAGTGGGGGGATGGAGTATCTGGGTGATGGATATTGGGGAGGGTATATGTTGTGGTGTGTGCTGGGTGTTGTGTAAGACTGATAAATCACAGACCTGTACACCTGAAACAAATAATACATTATATGTTAATCAAAAGAAGAAAAAAAAGGTATCAACACAATATGATAAATAATAAATTTAAAAATTCTAAGTTGTCTTTTAAGAGAGAAGGATCATTAATGGTATAAAAAAGTAGCAAATTACTGATCCTGTAAAATAATTACAACACAGAAAATTTTAAAATACTGGATAAAAAAATTCTAAAAAGAAGTGTTAAATTCATGGCTGACCTGATAAAATGAAAGGAAAATTATCAGGCCAGAATAAGAGAAGGAAAGGACTTAAGAGCTGTAGCCAGGCACTAGAGCTGAAGACTGCCCTGGGGGTGTGGGCAGTTCCCAGTGATAAATGTCTTTGTTTCAGTAGCCTAGAGGAGAGAAGAGGATAGATAGGAGACAGAGCATCAGGCCTTTGGATCTAGCTAAGACCCCAGAGTCTTAGCTTCAGGGTAAAATAAAAACCTCCATACAAAAGGAGATGGAAAAGAAACTTGTCTATTTGGACTATTGCTATGGATGGAAAGAAGAAGAAAAGTAGAATTTATGACAACAATAAACCCTCTAGGTCCATATAGAACTCAGCTAAATTCACACTTGCCGTGTGTTCCAAAACCTAATTAATGTTGAGTAGGCAACAATTTCAAGTGCCATAATCTGAGAGCAAAACATTGCTATCAATTAAATGCTTACTGGTGGTATGTTGGTAGCATTACCAGTAAGATTATAAATAATTTGAGGCAGAATGCCCAACACCACTTTGAATTAATATGTACTTCCGGTCTTAGCTATGATAGGGAAATCAAGGTGAATAAATAATACAAAAACAAAATAAAATAATGTAAAATAAAATAAATATTGAAGGGGTGCTTCAGTTGGTGGACTGTGCAACTTTTCACTAGGGCTTGTGGATTCAAGCCCCACATTAGGTATGGAGATTACATAAAAATTTAAAAAAAATCTTTTAAAACAAGTAAACATTGTAAACTCTCAGAAAAGAATAAAGAGGAATTTTTGTGACTACAAATTACATGGAGATTAAATAAAACATTAAAAGCATTAGGTGAACACACATATAATTTTTTTAATGGGAATCACAGGAAGGAATGCAGACTATGACAAAATAATCTAAAGAATATAAATATAGGGCACCTGGGTGGCTCAGTTGGTTAAGCGACAGCCTTCAGCTCAGGTCACGATCCTGGAGTCCCAGGATCAAGTCCCACATCAGGCTCCCAGCTCCACAGGGAGTCTGCTTCTCTCTCTGACCTTCTCCTTGCTCATACTCTCTCTCACTGTCTCTCTCTCAAATAAATAAATAAAATATTTAAAAAATAATATAAATATAAACATAAGGAAATAAAAATATACATTGAAAATATGTGAGATATCCTCAATGAAGTGGGTCTGGGGAGAAAACAGGATTGACCTCAGTAACTTTGGGAAATTGAGTTTTGAGTGAAAACTTTGTCTTAAACCACAAGGAACTGTGTATAGCTCCAAGCTGATTAATTTGTTTCACTTGGGAATCTGAGTAAAAATCCTGAAGCTGCTATCTGTGCACACTGAGTTCAAACCCATTAGTCAGTGAGTGATGACAAATCATGGAGATATGCTCAATAGACATAGGAACCACACCTAAAGAGCTTCCAATGACCAAAGCTGGAGGAGGTTGAGCAGCAAAATAAATAACATAGTATAGCATTACAACCCAAAGTATAAAATACACATAATTAAGTCTAATATGAATGAATAAATGAATTCTGATATAAACGAGTGGATGGATGGATGGATGGATGGATGGACAAATGAATGAATAGCTGAGATAACAGACAAGTCTTCCTTACAGAATAATTTCAAATATTTTATGTAGATACTCCCCACTCTAGTATATAGTATATAGTATATATATATAGATATATACTCTATCTGTATATAGTACAGATAAGACACCTGATAAACAATATTTTCACCAGTGACCAAGGTTAACATCATCAGTGTAACTAATGTAGATATATTCTTACTGGTATGATGAAATGAGAAGACACTTCATCTCTGTGTTATTCTTCTCCAAAACCCTAACCCAAGATTAATAATGATAAAAACATTAAAAAATCCAAATTGTAAAACATCATACAAAATATCTGGCAATACTCCTCAGAACTGCTAATATCATCAAAGACAATGAAAATGTCACAGATCAGAGAATTTTAAGTAGGCATGATAGCAAAATAAAGTGTTGTGTTCTGGATTTGATTCCAGAACAGAAAAAGGACATTAGTGGAAGAACTGGAGAAATTAAAATAAAATACAGAGTTTCTTTGCTTAATATAATGTACAAACATTTATTTCTTAGCTGTGAAAAATGTACCATAGTTATGATTTTAGGAAAAAAGGAAAACTCTTGGGGGATATGTATATCTTTGCAACTCTGAATATAAATTTATTTATGAAAAGTTTAAAAAAAAAGAAGGTTTTTCATGAAACAACAAATGTTGGCAAGGATATGGAGAAAGGGGAACCCTCTTATGTTCGTGCGAATGAAAACTGATACAACCACTCTGGAAAACCATGTGGAGTTTCCTCAAGATCTTAAGAATAGAAGATGTTAAGTTACCCTATGACCAAGCAATTGTACTACTAGGTATTTACCCCAAAGATACAGACGTAGTGAAAAGAAGGAGCATGTGCACCCCAATGTTCATAGCAGCAATGTCCACAATAGTCAAACTATGGAAGGAGCTGAGATGCCCTTGGAGAGATGAATGGATAAAGATGTGGTACATATACACAATGGAATATTACTCAGCCATCAGAAAAAATGAATACCCACCAGTTGCATTGACATGGATGGAACTGGAGGGTATTATGTTAAGTGAAATAAGCCAAGCAGAGAAAGACAGTTAGATGGTTTCAATCATATGTGGAACATAAACAATAGCACAGAGGACCATAGAGGAAGGGAAGGAAATCCAAAGGGGGAGAAATCAGAGAGGGAGATGAACCACAAGGAACTATGGACCCCAAGAAACAATCTGGGGGTTTCAAAGGAAAAGGGTTGGGGGGAGGGGTAACAGGATGATGGGTATTTAGGAGCACACATGCTGTGATGAGCACTGGGTGTTATACTTAATCAATGAATCACTGAACACTACATCAAGAACTAGTTATGTACTATACAATGGCTAACTGAACATTATAAAATAAATAGAAGTTTTGGGTTACATGCAGATTAAAACTTCTGCTCATGAAATGTTATTATAAAGAATGTAAAATGCTACAAAATGGAAGGATAGTTTGAACATTGCTAATGCACAAATCTTTAGTAGCCAAAACATACTTTTTAACCATAAATAGAAATTAAACAAAGTAATAGAAAAGTAGGTAAAAGATGATGACAAATATTTTACAAGTAAAATCTTCATATAAATCATGAAGATTTGAATGAAGATGCTCAAATTCATTAGTTATCAGGAAAATAAAAATTAAAATCAGTTATTCACAATTTGGCCTTTAGCAGATTGATAATGTAGGAGTTGTGGGGTACCTGGGTGGCTCACTCAGTTAAGCATCTGCCTTCATCTCAGGTCATGACCTCAGGGTCCTGGAATCGAGACCCACATCTGGCTCCCTACTCAATGGGGAGCTTGCTTCTCCTTCTCCTTGCCGCTCCCCCTGCTTGTACATGCATTCTCTCTCTCTCTGTCAATTAAATAAATATTTTTTTTAAATGTAGGAGATGAATAATAACAATGGTGGATGATGATCTGGAGTTCCTAGAGACCATATTCTCCTTATGGAAGAGTTCATTGTAGAAATAATTTGGCAAACAATTTGGTATTTTATGTAACATGGAAAATGTGCATATTTCCTCATACAGTAATTTCTTTTCTAGGTATGTAAATTCAGTGTTCATTATGGATCATAGTAAGATGTAGCATAGTAGAATTGTAAATGCAAAAATCTATAAATAACTGAATTTTCAATTGAGAGTAGAATAGATAAACTTTATTATCCATACAACAGAATACTGTACAGTGGTTGAACTATGGCCACATACATAAACATGAGTGACTCTTACAACATAGTACTGAACAATAAAAAGCAAGTTGTGGGCGCACCTGGGTGGCTCAGCGGGGTAAGCCGCTGCCTTCCGCTCAGGTCAAGATCCCAGAGTCCTGGGATTGAGCCCCGCATTCGGCTCTCTGCTCAGCTGGGAGCCTGCTTCCTCCTCTCTCTCTGCCTGCCTCCCTGCCTACTTGTGATCTCTGTCAAATAAATAAATAAAATGTTTTAAAAAAAGCAAGTTGTAAAAGGATTCACAAAGGATAATCCTATTTATTTAATATGTAAAAACAAGCAAATAAGTCTGTTTGCAAAACTACGGTGAAAAAGATAATATTAAATAGAATATTTAGAACTATGGTTAGATCTGGGGGTTAAGCTTGGAATGTGATCATGGAGAGGTTTCAAAGGTATCATTAATATTTTATATCTAAAACTAGATGCTGCTGTATAATATCTTTTTTCCTAAAGTTCCCCATTTATTCTTCATGTTGTGGGTGAAAAGGACTGTAATTAATGCAGTGGGGCAAAGTAAAACTAGGTACACATGTGTTACACTTTTAAGATTCCAAACCATTCAGAAAGGTATTTTAAGCAAAATGTAAAAGTAGTAAAAACATAGTTATATTGTTTATGTTTATATTGAAGATCAGAAAATAGAAACAATTATTTGGAACTGATTTATCAAGAAAATAAGATTCAGAGATCAATCTTTTCTTCAAACGTGGAAATGAATCATCCTGCTGGCAGTGTCAGTGAAATTTTATCTTGTATGGATGTAGTTAAATGGGAAACAGTCCCTCAGAAGTTTCTTACTTAAAAGAGGACATACTAAGATAAAGGAATAGTGAAGATTTTTGAAAGTGGTGAGCTCAGAAATAGCCAACTAAAACTATAAGGTTTGGGGCCCAAAGAATTTTACATGGTTTAGTACTGATCATAGGAATAATAATAACGTTTAATAATAATAATAATAAAATAATAATAATATAGCTAGATTTATATGCTTCTGGTAACTTCCTTAAGATGAGTGGTACTTAAAATATGTCAGAGAGGTGGCAGTTGGCTACAGAAGTGTACAAACTCAGAAAATTAACTTGAGAGGACTTGGTGAATTGATTATCTCTAGTGTGAGAAAATGAAGAGTCAGAGATTACACCCAGAATGCTGGTTTGTGCCTCTTGGTTGATGAGTCATAGACTGAGCAGACTGTGAATGAAGAGAGGAGACAGCCCATTTTTAATATATGGAGTAAGAGGTGCCTAAAGAAACCTCTTCATAGAAATATTCATGAAATAAGCATCTAGAAATGGAGAGGAGAATGATTCAAAGTAGACAAATAAATATGGACCTCATCAACGATGAACAACAATGGAGCCATTGAAATGGATCTGATCACCCAGGAAGAGTGTGCAGAACAGAAGGAAAAGAGGATGACACAGAGCCTGGACACCGGTACTGAAGGTAGGGCAAAAGCAGCCCAAAAGGAGAAACGGGAAAGGCCACATACTCTTCTCACAGTAATTTAAAAAGATTAGAATATATCAAAGAAGAGGTACTTTCAGATGTTTTCAGCAATTAACATTGGATCTGATAGTTCCATAAACTTTTCCAAATGTGGAATTAATCTACCGTTTTGGAAGAAGGAGTCTGAATGGAGGGATGGGACCTGAGTGGTTGAAATGAACAGACAGTAAGTGGCAGATAAGCAAATGATGACAAGTTGTATAGTACCTTAATCCAAAATGAGTGTCTTCAACAGAAAAGGGAATTTCATCCTACCTTGGATTGTAAGTCAGTGAAATTAGAGGATTCTTATCCAGAGGCCAGAATTCTAACCAACAAAATTTTTCCAGTCCTCATTAGTTGTGAAACTTTAGTGAGAGTGAGGACAATTTGTAATGGTTAATAAAAGTGGGATTCGATATTTTTTTATTGCTTGGTTGGTTTTAATTATTTTTTAAGATTTTATTTACTTATTTTGAGAGTGAGAGAGTGAGCACAAGCAGAGGCAGAGGGAGAAAGAGAGACAGCATCTCAAGCAGACTCCATACTGAGCATACTCAGGGCTTGATCCCTTCATCCTGAGATCATGAGCTGAGCCAAAATCAGGAGTCAGCTGCTTACCTGAATGAGACACTCAGGTGCCCTGGATTTCAATGTTTTTATCTTAATCATTTGCTTTGCAACTAATTTTAATGTAAACAACTGGCTTGGAAGAAACAAAAGTACTTGAGGAAGTTCTGTTCATTATCACACTATAGCATGTGAGAGTATTAAAATGTGAGTACAGTAAGAGTTATTAAAAATTATTGTGTATATAAATATTATGTTGGTTGAGTATTTTACAATTTAATAGGACACAATAATAATTTAGATTATATGCCATACTTTATATATGCCTGCCTTGTCCCTTAGTAATACACTTCTTGGTAGTACATTTTCTAACAGATTTATTTCAAGAAGACTTTTTGGATGGATTTTTATGTTCTTGCTTTGTCACGTGGTAGTTCATCTCAGTAAAAGTGACTTCCCTTAAAATTGCATAGTATTTTATAGATTTAGAAAGTGCTCTATTAGACACGCTATGTAATTTTCAATAGATGAACATGGGGAAATATTTGAGGAGTGACGATGAAGTTCAAGTTATTTTCCATGTTTTATGTCCTGAGTACTCATTTGCACAGTGGGGATTTCTCTGTGCTCATAAAGATTAATTTCTCAGCACACAGGCTGTAGGGCAGTGTTTTCTTCAACAAATCTACTTCTTTTTATAAGTGAAAGATTCGTCCCCAGGTATATTTTAGTTCAGCTTGTGTGCATATGCCAATGAATGGCTGAAATCATCAATAACTACAGCGAAGGACCCTGGGGAAAATGTTAAACATATTCATTTGAAGATATAAATAACAATAGCAAGCAAAGTGCATTTGACCAATTCTTCACTCAAGAGGTGACTTGTATGTAACCTATTAAGAAACAAATTATTGCCTTGAATGCTGTTTCATCATCCAGCAGGGCTTGCATTTTAGATTTTCTAAGCAATATACAGCTCAGTAGAGCCTATATTTAGGTAAGTCTATAGAAAATTATGAAGTAATAAAATGTAAAAGATCTTTAAAAGTAAAACTATTTTAAAAAGTGTTTTTCTTTCTACCTAATAAAAATATTTTGTTAAAGAATATTTAGGGGTGCCTGGGTGACTCAGTTGCTGAAGCAACTCCTTCAGCTAGGGTCATGATCCTAAGGTCCTGGGAT
>PISX010035989.1:0-12417 GCA_004024625.1 Mellivora capensis | reverse complement strand
AACAGTGTAAGAGGGTTCCCCTTTCTCCACATCCTCTCCAACACACGTTGTTTCCTGTCTTGCTAATTTTGGCCATTCTAACTGGTGTGAGGTGGTATCTCAATGTGGTTTTAATTTGAATCTCCCTAATGGCTAGTGATGATGAACATTTTTTCATGTGTCTGATAGCCATTTGTATGTCTTCATTGGAGAAGTGTCTCTTCATGTCTTCTGCCCATGTTTTGATATGATTATCTGTTTTGCGTGTGTTGAGTTTGAGAAGTTCTTTATAGATCCTGGATATCAACCTTTTTTCTGTACTGTCATTTGCAAATATCTTCTCCCATTCCGTGGGTTGCCTCTTTGTTTTGTTGACTATTTCCTTTGCTGTGCAGAAGCTTTTGATCTTGAGGAAGTCCCAAAAGTTCATGTTCACTTTTGTTTCCTTTGCCTTTGGAGACATATCTTGAAAGAAGTTGCTGTGGCTGATATCAAAGAGTTTACTGCCTATGTTTTCCTCTAGGATTCCTCTAGCCATTTGTATGTCTTCATTGGAGAAGTGTCTGTTCATATCTTCTGCCCATTTTTTGATATGATTATCTGTTTCCAAGACTGGCAAGGCTTAAAAGAGTTTGCAAACAACAAGCCGACATTGCAGGAAATATTAAGGGGGGTTCTATAAAAGAGGAAAAACACCAAGAATATCATTGTACAGAAATATAGAGACAATCTACAGAAAGAAAGACTTCAAAGTTAACACGATGTCAATAAAAATGTATCTATCAATAATCACTCTCAATGTGAATGGCCTAAATGCGCCCTTAAAACAACACAGGGTTGCAGATTGGATAAAACGACAGGACCCATCCATATGTTGTCTACAGGAGACCCATTTCAAACCTAAGGATACAGATTGAAAGTGAAGGGATGGAGAAACATCTTTCATGCCAATGGGCCTCAAAAGAAGGCCGGGGTAGCAATTCTCATATCAGATAAATTAGATTTTAAACTAAAGACTGTAGTCAGAGATTCAGAAGGACACTACATCATTCTTAAAGGGACTATCCACCAAGAAGATCTAACAATTGTAAATATCTATGCCCCCAATATGGGAGCAGCCAATTACATAAGAAAACTATTAATCAAGATAAAGAGTCATATTGATATGAATACACTGATAGTAGGAGATCTTAACATGCCTCTCTCAGTAATAGACAGATCATCCATGCAGAAAATCAATAAAGAAACAAAAGCATTGAATGACACATTGGACGAGATGGACCTCACAGATATATACAGAACATTCCACCCTAAAACAACAGAATACTCATTCTTCTCAAGTGCACATGTAACCTTCTCCGGAATAGGCCACATACTGGGTCACAAATCAGGACTCAACTGATACCAAAGACTGAGATTATTCCCTGCATATTCTCAGATCACAGTGCTTTGAAACTGGAGCTCAACCACAAGTATTAATTCTTTAAATGTTTGGTAGAATTCCCCTGGAAAGTCATCTGGCCCTGAACTCTTGTTTTTGGGGAGGTTTTTGATTACTGCTTCAGTTTCCTTGCTGGTTATTGGTCAGTTCAGATTGCCTATTTCTTCCTACTTCAGTCTTGGGTAGTTTATGTTTCCAGGAAGGCATCCTTTTCTTTTAGATTGCTTAATTTGTTGGCATATAGTTGCTTGTAATAATTTCTAATAATTGTTTCTATATCTTTGGTGTTAGTCATGATCTCTACCCTTTCATTCATGATTTTATTAATTTGAGTCACTTCCCTTTTCTTTTGAATAAGTCTGCACAGTGGTTTATTAATTTATTAACTCTTTCAAAGAATCAGCTTCTAGTTTTATTGATCTGTTGTACTGTTTTTCTGGTTTCTATTTCATTCATCTCTGCTCTAATCTTTATTATTTCTCTTCCCCTGCTTGGTTTCATTCTCACTTGCTGTTCTTTCTCCAGCTCCTTTAGGTGTGAGTTTAGCTTGTGCATTTGGGATTTTTCTAATTTTTTGAGAGGGGCTTGGGTGGCTATGTTTTTCCTTCGTAGGGCTGCTTTTGCAGTGTCCCTTAGGTTTTGGACTGATATGTTTTCATTGTGATTCATTTCCATGAATTGTTTAAGTTCTTTCATTTCCTGGTTGATTCAATCATTCTTTAGCATGATGCTCTTTAACTTCTAAGTGTTTGAATTCCTTCCAAATTTCTTTTTGTGGTTGAGTTCCAGTTTCACAGCACTGTGGTCTGAAAATATGCAGAGGATAATATCATTCATTTGGTACCGATTGAGACCAGATTTGTGACCCAGTGTTTGGTCTATTCTGGATAAAGTTCCATGAGAACTCAAGAAGAATGAGTATTCTGTTTTTTTATGATGGAATTTTCTGTATGTATCTACGAAGTTCTTCTGGTCCAATGTGTCATTCAAAGCTCTTGTTTCTTTATCTTCTGCTTAGATGGTCTGTCCATTGTTGTGAGTGGGGTGTTGAAATCTCCTACTATTAATGTATTACATCTATTTGTTTATTTTGTTTATTAATTGGTTATAAAATTGACTGGCCCCATGCTGGGTCATAGATATTTACAATTGTTAGCTCTTCTTGTTGGATAGACCCTTTAGGTCTGATATAATATCCCTTTACATCTCTTACTACAGTCTTTGGTTTAAAAATAATTTGTCTGGTATGATAATTGCTACTGTAACTTTTTTTTTTCTTTGAAATCTGTTGGCATGGTAAATAGTTCTCCATCCTCTCACTTTCAATCTGGAAGTGTCTTTAGGTTAAAAATTAAATTCTTGTAGACAGCATATGGGTGGGTCCTGCTTTTTTAATCCAATCTGACATCGTGTGTCCCTTGATGGGAGCAATTAGCCCACTCACATTGAGAGTAACTATTGAAAGATATGAATTTAGTGTTATTGTATTGCCTTTAAGGTCCTTTTTTCTGGAGGTTTTCCTTTTCTTTTTGGTCCATGTGACTCTTGGGGTTTCTCTTCATTTACAGAATCCTCTTTAATATTTCTTCCATGGCTGGGTTGGTTGTCACATGTTCTTTCAGTTTCTGCCTGTCCTGAAAGCTCTTTATCTCTCCATCCATTCTGAATGACAGTCTTGCTGTGTAAAATATTCTTGGTTGCATGTTCTTTTCATTTAGTATCCCAAATATGTCCTGCCAGCCCTTTGTGGCTTGCCAGGTCTCTGTGGACAGGTCTGATATTATTCTGATGTTCCTAACTCTGTACATAAGAAATCTCTCCTCCCTAGCTCCTCTAAGGATAGTTTCCTTGGATCTAAGATTTGTTAGCTTCACTGTAACATATTGGGGTGTTGATTTATTTTTAATCACTTTTGGGAGCTGTTCTCTGTGCTTCTTGGTCTCAAATGCTAGTTGCCTTCACCAGATTGGGGAAGTTCTAAGCTAGGATTTGCTCAAATATACCTTCTTGTCCTCTTTCTTTCCAGCTCCTCAGAGATCCTAATAATTCTGACTTTGGAGTATTTTATGGCATCATTGATCTCGCTAAGTCTAATCTCATGTGCTACTAGCTGCCTATCCCTTTCTTCTTCAGTTTCCTTCCTTTCTATCAGCTTATCTTCTAGATCATTAATTCGTTATGCCTCATTACCCTGACTATTAGAATATCCTGTTTAGATGGCAGCTCATCCAAAAATCACTAGGAAAGTAAAACTTGTATATATAAAAAGGTAAAACTGGGTAGAGGAAAAAATGGGCTAAATTTTAGAGCATATATCTATAAAAAATATAGACGTGTAAAAATACAAGTTAAAAAGTGCCTATGAAAAAATGATTTGGTATAATAGATATCTAGTTGAAATGAAAAGAAGGTATAAGAAAGAATATACCCAACTTTTGTAGCAACATGGACGGGACTAGAAGAGATTATGCTGAGTGAAATAAGTCAAGCAGAGAGAGTCAATTATCATATGGTTTCACTTATTTGCAGAGCATAACAAATAACATGTAGGACATGGGGAGATGGAGAGGAGAAGGAAGTTGAGGGAAATTGGAGGGGGAGATGAACCATGAGAGACTATGGACTCTGAAAGACAACCTGAGGGTTTTGAAGGGGTGGGGGGGTGGGAGGTTGGGGGAGCCAGGTGGTGGGTATTATGGAGGGCAAACATTGCATGGAGCACTTGGTGTGGTGCAAAAGCTATGAATTCTGTTATGCTGAAAAGAAATTTAAAAAAAAAAAAGAAAGAATATAGCAGGGGAGAATGGCATGAGAAAGGGAAAAAAAGAAAGAAAAGGAAAGGAAAAATATGTCTGAAAAGTAAACAGTTCCTGAGTCCACACTCAGTGCTCAATATACAGTTTTTCCCTTATGTTGAGATTTTACAGTCTTATAGGGTCCATAGGATCGTAATCCTCCTGTTCTTCCAGCCTATCTTCTGTGGGAGGGGACTGCTGCTCTGTTTCTCAGGTTATCCTGCCTGTGGGACATTCCCCACCCTCTGTCTGGGGGATGGGCTCAGTGGAAACCAGACTTCTGGGTGTCTTTTGTACCTTGTGTCCTTTCTGAGCCTCTTCAGGGGATCAAAGCAAAAATGGCCACAGCCAAACCTCTGGCCCAGAGCAGAAAATTCACAGTCTTCCCTCTTAAATAAACTCTGCAAGACAAACAGCCTCCACTCTTACTTGCACTGCTGAATACTGTAGCCTCCCACAGTGTAGCAGGATGGGCTTAGTGGAAACCAGACCTCTTTTTGGTTTTTGCTGCCCATGGCATTTGTGGACCTCTTCAGGAGATCAGAGCAAAGATGGTCACAGCCAAAGCTCTTGCCCAGAACAGAAAATTTGCAGTCTTCCCTGTTTAATAATCTCTGCAGAACAATCACCACTTCAGCTTGTACTTCTGAAAACCTAATTTCCCCACAGTGTGCCCCTGCAGCTACTCTCAGAAGTGTTTTCAGGGGCCTGGGATTGTCTCTGCCCTTTGTGGTTTTAAAACTGTGAGGGTCTGTGGCCTTGCTTGTGCACCTGCAGCTCCGGAATCTGGTCTGGTTCTGCACTAAAGCCCCTTCCTGGCCACTACTGTTCTTTGAGTTTTTCCCTTTTGTGGGCTCTGTTTCCAGTTTTTTTTTCAGGCTGTTCAAGGAAATAGTGGCTATTGACCTGTCTGGTTCATTTTCTGTCAATCCTAGTTGAGAGTCCTCTCCTGCTTTCACTGGCCACACCCTGCTTTTTAGTTTTAACACTTGGGCCCTCCACCATTTCAGTAATCTCCTTTTGCTCTGTGGTCCCCTGTATCCTGTGACCACAATGTCCTACCTAGAAGTCTGCATTTTCATTTACACACACACACACACACACACACACACACACACACACACACACACCGGGGAGGGATGTCTCTTACTAGAGTAGATCTCCAAGGACTCAGGTTTTGCACTCCTGTGTTATATCAATTTCCAGGTGCCAAGTTATGGCGGTTCCCTCCCTCTTCTGTTTATCCTCCAATATCACCCACAGATTCATAATTCCGCCCTTCCTACCTTGCCAAACACAGACACTTTTCTGTTTATAGAGATCCTATATATATTCTTACATTTCAAGTTAATTCTGTGGGTGTTCAAAACGGTTTGATAGATATCCAGCTAAATTCAGGAGACCAGTTTACATGGGATCCCCTACTCCTCTGTCATCTTTCCTTCTTCCAGTCTCTATTTTTAACTTCTTGAGGAATGTCCATACTCCTTTCCAGAGTGACTGTACCAGCTTGCATTCCCATCAACAGTGTAAGAGGGTTCCACATTCTCTCCATTTGTTACTTCCTGTCTTGTTAGTTTTAGTCATTCTAACTGTTGTAAGGTGGTATCTAATTGTGCTTTTGATTTGTATTTCCCTACATCCTGTGGATAAATCCTATTTGTTCATGGTGAATAATCTTTTTAATATTGGGTCCTATTGGCTAGTGTCTTGTGAGTATTTTGGCATCCATATTCATCAGGGATATTGGTCTGTAATTCTCCTTTTTGGTGAGGTCTTCCTCTAGTTTTGGGAACAAGTTAATGCAGGCCTCATAGAACGAGTTTGGAAGTTTTCCTTCCATTTTTTTTTTTTTTTGAAACAGCTTCAGTGGAATGGGTATTATTTCTTCTTTAAATATTTGATAGAATTCCCCTGGGAAGCCATCTGGCTCTGGACATTTGTTTTTTGGGAGATTTTTGATTACTGCTTCAATTTCCTCACTGGTTATTTGTCGTTTCAGACTTTCTATTCTATTTCAGTTTTGGTAGTTTGCAGGTGTCCAGAATGCACCCACTTCTTCCAGATGGTCTAATTTTTTGGCATATAGATTCTCATAATATGTTCTTAAACTTCTCTGTGTTTCCTTGGTGTAAGAAGGTACCCCTTTCTTCACATCCTCAACAACATGTGCAGTTTACTGAGTTGTTAATTTTAGACATTCTGAAGGTATGAGGTAGTATCTCATTGTGGTTTTTATTTGTATTTCCCTGATGATGAGTGATATTGAGCATCTTTTCATGTATCTGTTAGCCATCTGGATGTCTTTGGAAAAGTGTCTATTCATGTCTTTTGCCCATTTTTTAACTGGATTATCTGGGGTTTTTTGGTGTTGAGTTTGATAAGTTTATAAATTTTGGAAACTAACGTTTTGTCCAATATGTCATTTGCAAATATCTTCTACCATTCCATTGCTTGCCTTTTAGGTTTTTTTAAATTATTTCCTTCACTGTGCAGAATTTTTTTTTTTGTCTTGATGAGGTCCCAAGAGTTCATTTTTTCCTTTGTTTCCTTGCCTTTAGAGGTGTGTTTAGTAAGAAGTTGCTGTGACCAAGGTCAGAGAGGTTGCTGCCTGCTTTCTCCTCTAGGATTTTGATGGTTTCCTGCCTCATATTAGGTCTTCATTCCATTTTGAATTTGTTTTTGTGTGTGCCCTAAGAAAATGGTCCAATTTCATTCTTCTACATTTCACTGTCCAGCTTTCCTACACCATTTGTTGAAGAGACTGTCTTTTTTTCCACCAGATATTTTTTTCTTGCCTTGATAAAGATTAGTTAGACATACAGTTGTGAGTCCATTTCTGGGTTCCCTATTCAATTCCATTTATCTTTGTGTCTGTTTTTATGCCAGTACTATACTGTCTTGATGATTACAGCTTTGTAATACAGATTGAAGTCTGAAATCCTGATGCCTCCCAATTTGTTCTTCTTTTACAACATTACTTTCGCTAGTTGGGGTCTTTTTGGTTCCATATAAATTTAAGGATTATTTTAACTCTGTGAAAAATGCTGGTGGTAATTTGATAAGGATTGCATTAAATGCATAGATTGCTTTGGGTAGTAAAGATATTTTAACAATATTTGTTCTTCCAATCAAAGAGTTTGATTGAATGGAATGTTTTCCATTCTGTTTCCAATCAAAGAGTTTGAAGAAATGGAATGTTTTCCCATTTCTTTTTATCTTTTTCTTTTTTCTTTTTTTTTTTTTTTTCATAAGTATTCTGCATTTTTCAGCAAACAGATCTTTTGCCTCTTTGGTTAGGTTTATTCCTAGGTACCTTATCATTTTTGGTGCAATTGTAAATGGGATCAATTCCTTGATTTCTCTTTACACTACTTCATTATTGGTATATATAAATGCAACAGTTTTCTCTAGGCTAATTTTATATTCTGTGACTTTGCTAAATTTATCACTTTTAGCAATTTTTAAAAATTATTTTATTTATTTATTTGACAGACAGAGATCACAAGTAGACAGAGAGGCAGGCAGAGAGAGAGGAGGAAGTGGGCTCCCCGCTGAGCAGAGAGCCCAATGCGGGGCCCGATCCCAGGACCCCGAGATTATGACCTGAGCCAAAGGCAGAAGCTTTAACCCACTGAGCCACCCAGGTGCCCCACTTCTAGCAATTTTTTATGGAATCTTTTGGTTTTCTACACAGAATATCATGCCATCTGCAAAAAGTGAAAGTTTGACTTCTTCCTTGCTAATTCTGATGAATTTTATTTCTTTTTGTTTTCTCATTGTTGAGGCCAGGACTTCCAGTACTAGGTTGAACACAGTGGTTAGAGCAGACATCCCTGTTTTGTTCCTGACCTTAGGGGAAAAGCTCTCAGTTTTCTCCCATGATGGATGATTTTAGCTCTGGGTCTCACATATATGGCCTTTTCGATGTTGAGGTATGTTTCACCCATCCTTACTTTGTTGAGGGTTTTTTTCAAGAATGGATGCTGTGTTTTGTCGGATTTTTTTCTGCATTTGTTGAGAGTATGATGTCATTCTCATCTATTAATTAATGTAGTGTATCACATTGATTGATTTGCAGTTATTGAACCATGCCTGCAGACCAGCAGTAAATCCTACTATTTTTGGTGAATAATCATTTTGGTGTATTGTTGGATTCATTTAGCCTGTATCATGTTTGAGTATTTTTGCATCCATATTCATCAGCGATATTTGTCTGTAATTCTCCTTCTTAGTGGGGTTCTTTTTAGTGGAGTGTGGTCTTGGAATCAAGGTAATGCTGTTTCATAGAATGAGTTTGGATGTTTTTGTTCCATTTCTATTTTTGGAACAGTTGCAAAATAATAGGTATTAATTCTTCTTTAAAAGTTTTCTAGAATTCACCTGGGAAGCCATCCAGACCTGGGCTCATCTCTTGGGAGATTTTTGATTACTGAAGAAATTTCTTTGTTGATTATGAATGTGTTCAAGTTTTCTATTTCTTCCTCTTTCAGTTTTAGTATGTTTCTAGGAATTTATCCATTTCTTTCAGAGTGCCCAACTTGTCAGCATCTAATTTTTCATAATATTCTCTTAAAATTGGTTATATTTCTGTGCTGTTGGTTGTGGTCTCCCCTATTACATTCATGACTTTGGTTCCTTTCTCTTTCCTTTTTGATATATTTTATAATTCTGGCTAGGGGTTATCAATTTTGTTAATTCTTTCAAAGAATCAGATCATACGTTCATTGATATGTTCAACTTTTTAAAAAAATTCTGTATCATTTATTTCTGCTCTAATCTCAATTATTTCACTCCTCCTGCTCAATTTAGGCTTCATTTGCTGATATTTTTCAAGCTTCTTGAGGTGTAAAGTTAAGTTGTGTATTTGAGATTTTTCTTACTTCTTAGGGAAGGCCTATATGATATATACTTCCTTCTTGGGACTGCCTTTGCTTTATCTCAGAGGACTGTTATGTTTTCATTTTAATGTGATTCTTTGTATTTTTTAAAATTTATTCTTTACGTTCCTGGTTAACCCTTTCATTCATTAGTAGGATGTTCTTGAACCTACATGTATTTGGGGTCTTCTCAAATTTAAAATAAAGTATTCTTGGCTGCATATTTTTCACATTTATGACATGAATATGCCTTGTCACTGCCTTCTGTCCTGTCAAGTTTCTGTGGACAGGTCTCCTGCTAATATAACTTGTCTAACCTTTTACATTAAGGACATTTTATCCCCTGCTTCTTTCAGAATTCTCTTTTCTTTGTATTTTCCATGTTTCAGTATGATATGTCTTGATGTTATCCTGTTTTTGTTGATTTTCAGGGGAGTTCTTTGTGCCTTGGGACTTGAATGCCAAGTTCTTTCCCCAGATTAGGAATGTTCTCAGCTATAATTTATTCAAATAAACCTTACCCCCCCTTTTTCCTGATTTTCTTCTAGGATGATAGATATTATTGTGCTTTGTGGAATTTCTGAGTTCTCTTAGTCTATATTCATGATCTAATAGTTTTCTATCCCACTTCTTTTCAGCTTCATTTTTTTCCATAATTTAGTCTTTTATGTCACATATTCATTCTTCTGTTCTTCCATTCTAATTGTTATTGCATCCAATAGATTTTGCATCTAAGTTATAGTATTTCTTATTTTGGCCTGACTAGTCTTTAGGACTTTTATCTCTATAGCCAGGGTTTCTCTGGTGTCTTCTATGCTTCTTTCAAGCCCAGGAAGTCTTCTTATTACAGTTCTAAATTCTTATTCAGATATATTGCTTATATTTGTTTTGAGTAAATCCCTAGCTGTGTTTCCTTTTGTGTGTTTTTTTTTAGGAGAATTTCTCCATCTTATCATTATATTTAGGTTTCTTCCTCTTTCATGTTGTGAAAGCTTGTTATGTTTCTTGCTCCTGAAAGTAATGCTATATTAAGAGGGGGTCATACAGTGTCCAGGACTAGGCACTTCAGGAAGTGTTTATGGTGTATGCTATGTGTACTCTGTTGCTGTGTTTTGACTGCTCTTTCCCATAGGTCAGTCCTCTACAGATTTCTTCCTTGCTTGTAGTGGATAGTGTTTGGACCTTTTGTGAGGTGTGCTTTGATTTTTTGAGATAATCTGGGGGGGAAAAAGACCTGATTGAAGAAGAGAGACAAAGAAAATGTACCAAAAATCAAATAAACAGAGAATCAAAAAGCCATAAGCCTGATTCCAAAGGAAAGATGGAATGAAAACAGAAAAAAAAGAAAGCTGAATAAAAAATGAGACAAGGAAATAATGAACAAACAAACAAAGAGCTATAAGCCTGATACCAAAGGAAAAAAAAACAGAATAACACATAACAAAAAAGCAAAATAAAATAAAACAAAATATGAAATATAAAGAAATAAAAATTTTAAAAATGAATTTTATTTTTTAATTTAATTTTATTTTCTTTCAGTGTTCAAGAATTCATTGTTTATGCACCACACCCAGTGCTCCATGCAATATGTGCCCTCCTTAATGCCCACCACCAGGCTCACCCAATCCCCCACCCCCTACACTCCAAAACTCTCAGATTGTTCCTCAGAGTCCACATTCTCTCATGATTCATCTCCTCCTCTGCTTTCACCCAACTCCCTTCTCCTCTCCAACTCCCAATGTCTTCCATGTTATTCCTTACGCTCCACAAGTAAGTGAGACCATATGGCAATTGGCTCTCTCTGCTTGACTTACTTCACTCAGCATAATATCTTCCAGTCCTGTCTATGTTAATACAAAAGTTGGGTATTCATCTTTTCTTTCTATTTTTTAAAAGATTTTATTTATTTATTTGGCAGACAGGGATCACAAGTAGGCAGAGAGGCAGGCAGAGAGAGAGAGGAGGAAGCAGACTCCCTGCTGAGCAGAGATCCCAATGTAGGGCTTAATCCCAGGATCCTGAGATGATGACCTGAGCCAAAGGCAGAGGCTTTAATCCAATGAGCCACCCAGGCACCCCAGGTATTCATCCTTTCTGATGGAAGCATAATATTCCATTGTATATATAGATCATATCTTCTTTATCCATTCATCTGTTGAAGGGCATCTTGGCTCTTTCCACAGTTTGGTGACTGTTCACTGCTGCTATGAACATTGGGGTATAGATGACCCATTTTTCACTACATCTGTATCTTGGGGTAAATACCCAGTTGTACAATTGCAGAGCCATAGGGTAACTCTATTTTATTTTTTATTTTTTTATAAACATATAATGTATTTTTATCCCCAGGGGTACATGTCTGTGGATCGCCAGGTTTACACACTTCACAGCACTCACCATAGTGCATACCCTCCACAATGTCCATTACCCCACCCCCCCTCTCCCGATCCCCCTCCCCACAGCAACCCTCAGTTTATTTTGTGAGATTAAGAGTCACTTATGGGGGGGAGACAAGATGGCGGGGAACTAGGAGGATGCTCTGGCTCAACCTGTCCCCTAAAGTGAGCTGATTACCTACCAAGGAACTCCGATCACTCATGAAATCAGCCTGAGATCAAAATTCTACTCGTCAGGATCTCTACGGGGGCAGAAGATGCCAGTGGGCAGGTAAAGCCAAGCGGGAACACCAGACTGGTATCGGAAGATAAACAAAAGGGGGAGGGAGCCACCAGAGGAGACGCATTGGGAAGTAATACCCCAATACGAGAGTCCCCTAAGACTGGGGACCAGCATTAACTTGAAGTCCGATAAAAAGGACCCAAAAAGAGAAAAGATCATAGGGTGAAATTGTGGGAATTGGAACTGTTAGGGACAAGGGATTAAGTCCCCCATGGAGGCCAGATGCGGCTGGAGCTGAGCCAGAGAGAGTACAGCAGAGAAACCAGGTCCTGGTCGCTGAGCTGCGAGGAGACCTCCTAGGGGCGTTTGGCGTGTGGCAGAGGCTGGGACCCTCCCGGAGCAGAAACAGACTTTTGCAGTCCCCACGAGTGTGCCGCGCTGCGCTAGCGGAGCCTGAGACTCGCTCCACCCCCTCCCTGAGAGAGGCGCGTGGGCAAAAGCGGCGGCTCTAGGACCCAGAAAGCCTGATTGCTCCCAGCTCGGGACAGCGGGAAAATCTCTGTGTGCCTTCCCCGCTTGGAACCTCTCTGGGGGTCTGGAGCTGCCCAGACAGCTGCCGCTTGTGGTTTTGAGTACAAGCAGGACACACAGGTGTCCCCAGAGATCGTGGCTGGGAACCTGCTCTGCAGCACCCAGAGGGGAA
>PISX010035988.1:0-12427 GCA_004024625.1 Mellivora capensis | reverse complement strand
AGCGGCCGGCCGGGCGGAGCACTCACCCGCGAGCCTGGACCTCCGCAGCGCCGGCCCCCCGCTAGCTCGGGCCCTCGGGGCTCCCCGCCCGCCCCGGGCCTGCAAGGGGGCGGGCCGACCTCCCGCGCCGCGGGCCCCGGGCTCGGAGCAGCCAGCCGCCAGGCAGCCAGCAGCCGCCAGGGCCCGGGGAGGGGCGGGCCGGCCACCGGCGGGGGAAGGGAGCCAGGGAGGGAGGGACAAAGGAGAGGAGGAGGGGAAGAGGAAGTGATGGAGGAGAGGAGAGGGGAACGGGATGGAGGGGGCGGGGCGGGAGGGTGCGGGCGGCTGGCCGCCCCGGGACTCCGAGGGGGGCGGGGGAGGTGCGGGAGCAGAAGTGAGATCGGGAGGAAAGGTGTGGGGGAGGTGACAGAAGGAAAGGTAAGAGGTAAGTGGAGGCCGGAGGGTGAAGCATCGTCGGGAGGCAGGAGTGAGGAGAAGCAGGGTCTCACTGAGAGCCCTCTGTGGCTGGCCTCCCAAGAGGCCTGGGCAGGGGCCAGCCCCCAATCCGGCTGGCTGGTCATCTGGGGCCAATCACGCCCTCTGGCCTCAGATCCCTTATCTACCAATGAGGAGGTTGTCCTCATTGACAGCAAAGGTTGAGCCCCGGCATTCCATGGCTCCCAGGGCTCCAGCTAGGTCACTAGGTTCAGCTCCTGCCCTCCCTGTGCCACTGTGACAAGGTCACTCCTGGGCTGGGAGTTCAGGCCTAGGCTGGGCAGCACTCAGCCTTGCCCCCGTCTCCATCCTAAACACCTCCTCTTCTACCCCCGCTCCCCCCACTTCCGGCAGCTCAGCTCAGCTCACCCCCAGGCTGGACCAACGGGCTACCCCTTCCCAGCCAGCCTACTACCCTGGGGCTCCAGAAGCCAACCCCACCTCCTCCCAACCCCTACCACCAGTTGTGCTAATCTCCTAGAAGAGCTCTCCCACCCCAGTGAGGCACCCTCCCACCTGGAAAACACAGTGCCACCTGCCTCTCGAGCCCCCAGAGGCCGGCTGGGCTTCTGGGCCAGGTGAGCAACGACCACCAGCCTGGGGCCCCAGACAGTTCATTGTCTTCCAGAGACCTGCCCTCTGGACACCAGAACCTTAAGGGACACACTGTCTCAGACTTACTCTATATGCTCAGAGCTCCCACACCTCACACACACCAACACATAGACACCACACCTTGGCTGTGCACAGTGACACACACAAACACACCATCTCTGATACATGCTTATTCTCACCCCCATAATACCCTTCTTGGTTACATACTCATTCAGGCACAGACATCCTTTCACTCCGTCCCTGGAGAGACTCTGGAATCAAAAGCCAACCTCCTTAGAGAAAAAAATCATTTCTCCACCCTTGCTAAACACCTACCCACACTGCCATACTCCACACACGCTCGCGCGCACACGCGCACATGTATCTCACTCTCCTTCTGAAGGAAAATGGGAGAACCATGTAGGGTTAAATGCAAAATAGGGGGAGGCTTTAAAAAAAAAAATCTCAGGAAGAATGATTCATCGGTCTGGAAACTGTGACAGCCAGCTGGACAGACCCAGACAGACACGAAGGATACCCGCCAGTGAGAAATAGGGCAGGAGGCAGGCACAAAGAAGGGAGCAGCTAGGAGCTTTTGCTTTTTCTCTCTTTCTTTTGATCTTTATCTTCTAGCAAAGGATGGTTGGAAGCTTCACTCCCATTTCACAGAAGGAATAACTGAGAATTGGGTGGGAGAGGAAGAGGCTCAATATCCTGGATCCCAGAGGGAGCTGGCTCGATTACCCAGGAAGCCCAGCTCCCCGGCCACATTCCAGGGAGCTCCCCCGCTTCTGGCCTTCACACAAGCCCCTACCCACCAATGAAGGGCTTATGGAGTGAAGGAGACGTGGAGACTAGGCTGGCAGCGAATGCTGGGAGTGGACCGGGACCTACTGTCTAGACAGCCTGGGCCCCGAGCCGTGTGGCTTTCTGGGTCCTCCCCTGATCCGTCCCCACCCGGAGCTTTCATGTGGTCTGGCGCTGTGGTCCCAGGGTGGGGCAACCTCAGCCTGGTTGAGATTCCTTCTTATTTCCTTGCTCACATTCCCATCTCCAGCTCTTGCTCTGTAGAGAAGAGGGCAGCACGAGGTGTGCGAGAACACCGGGGTACGGAGGTGGAATCGGGCTTGTCCTCGCTTCCCTCCCGTCATGCTGCAGTGTCCATGGCTTTAGTGAGAGCCAAAAGCCAGCTTCTGCTTTCTGTCTGTCCCCCCCCCCGCCCCCCCGGCCCAGGCAAGGTCCTGCTGGAAGAGCCTGTCACCGCCATCTCTACTCCTCCTGACATGTGCCTGTCCAAAGTTGCCTCTGGCTGGCACAATGCCCAGAATGACGCACCTATGGACAGCCTGGCCCAGCCAGAACGGGCTCCTTGTTCTTTGTAGGGTAGCCCTCTGTTTTCAAAGAGGAGGGTCCTCCTATGCACCTGGGTTGGGGAACGAGACAGGGAACCCGATCCTGTTGCACATATGCCCACAGACAGGCACAGGGCCAGCGAGTTCCCAGATCCACCTGGAACTACGTACATGGACACTCTGGTACCATCAGTCCCGAGTTCACCCCTGTCCCCCACGTGAACACGCTGATCCATAAACACAAGGAAAGGCACAAACAGCGATACACAAGTCCTGAGTCACAAACACATCCAGAGATATATAAACACACTCCAGTTACGTAGACACACAGGGATAGCACACGCGCACACACACTCCCCCCCCCCAGCCACCCAGTTTCCAGGGAAACGCACTCCCAAGAATGTCCGGAGTGGGGCCAGGCAGGGCTGGGCTTGGTGCCTTGCTCCAGAGATGAGACAAGGAAAGCCTCAGCTCCAGGGAGCCCAGGGGAGGGGGAGTGCTAGGGAGAAGAACACCCGTTCCTTTGTGCCTCTGCCTACCCCTCCTGGGGCTGCCAAGCTCCTGAGACAGGCAAGCCCAGACAAGGAGGCTGTGGGAGTGGGAGGGAGCAAAAGGGAAGGGGGTTTAGGGTCAGAAGAGAGTGGGAGGGTACATACTTGGCAGGGTGTGCCTTTGGCTGGAGAAGAGTTAGGGGTCACCAGGGCCACAGGAAATGCCTAAGAATTCCATCTTGACCCAGGCGCTCTCTCTTCTCAGGGAGCTAGAGGATGCTTTGGGCAGACTGCCCAAGAGGGCCCTTCAGATCCTGCTCACAACACACATGCCCATGAACGTGGGGCTGGGGGAGTGAGCTCAGGACTCTCTCTCCAGCCTCCTTTGAACTCTGCCCCTCCCTCTCCCTGCTGCCGGACCAGCTCACTTCCACACACCCAATCTTGGGGAAGATGTTCTCTTGGAGGTTGAAACGGACTGTCAGGAACCAGACAGCATCACAGCCAAAGCCCCAATTTGTGGGGGCCCCTCCCCTCAGCTGGAGGTGGAGAACTTGAGGCCCTAGAAGAGGCAAGGGCCTGCCACTGCTGCTGGTGGACCTGGGTCCCTGAAGCCACGTGGCCCCCTCACACTCCCAAGGGCAGGAAGAAAGGAGGAGGGCAAGGTTGGGTCTCCTGGGTCAGCTGTGAAGGGAGTGGCATCTAAAGAGAGCTTAAGGGCTCTGAACAGAAGGACAGAGGGAAACAAAGGAATGAGGGGGATTTCCACTGCCAAAGAGCTTTCAGCCAGTAAGACAATGGCGGGACATTAGTCTTCCCCCTCAGAGTCAGGCTTGGCCCACAGCTCCCATCCTCACGTCAACCCCACCTCTGCCCCCCACCCCAGGCCTACTTTTCTCACTCCCCTAATGTGACGATTCGTTGTATAAATGGATGCCCAGGGCAGACACACCTGGTCTGTCACAGCACCAAGCACCTGGGCTGACCCCTGAACTGCCTAGTCACAAGAACAAGGGGCCCAGTTTTCAGAGCCACCTGACACAACAGAGTGGCCTGTGGCTTTGGGGAACAGGGTGCTAACCGTATTCATGACCCCAGAGCTACTGTGGACACTGTTTAAATGGAGCGGCCATGTCCTCAGATCTCACCTTTGCTTCATCCCCATCAGGAGGTAGCAGCCTCCTTCCCCACCTCCCCGCCTCTTTTCAGAGTGACCCCCTCTTGACATCATGAAACAACCCCATGGTTGTCCTCCCTTAACCATCTCACTAATGACCTGACCGCTGCACCACTCCACCTGCCCTTTGAATGAGGTCACCAGGACGTCTCCCCTCCCTGCCAAGAGGTGACCCAAGAAGAAAAGCAGGCTGAAGACAAATCGGGATCCTAGAGGAGTTGGGGGTGTTCTTGAGGCACATGGAGAGGCCCCTGAGCCTCCCACTGGCTCTGTGTTACCATGGCAACCGCCACAGCAGGCTCCCCTCCCCCCCCCCACCAAGGCCCCTAGCCCAGGCTTTTCAACAGAGACCGTTGCCTCTGCCTCCCGCTGGGGGCAGCACACCTTACCCTGAGTGAGCCGGGTGGGCTGTCGGACAGGGAGCCCATCGATACTGCAGACGTTGCCACAAGGGTAGAGGGTGAGGGTGCCCCGCACGTTCTCGATGTAGCAGTGCTCTGGGGCCAGCCCAGGACCCTGCAGGGAGATGTCCCTGGCTGCGGAGCCAATCACCGTCTTCCCTGAAGACAGAGGGCAAACTGAGTCCCAGGCTGGGCCAGGAGGGCGGCCAAGGAGACAGAAGCCCACCTCCTCCTGCACAAAGGATTGCTGCCTACAACCCGCCACCCTTCTGGGGCCCCTTTGGTGGAGAAGCTCAGTGGGAGAAGCTCTGGGCAGGCAGAGAAAGCTGGCTCACAGATGGGGGGACCCAGAGGACACAGAGCGGCCAGGCTCTACCGACAGAGAAGGGGAACTTCTTTCCTGCAGACCTTCCTTTAGTCCCTCCACCTCCTCGACCCCAGGTCCTCTTCCTCCTTCATCCTGTTCCCCATCTCTTCTTCTTCTCCCCCCCTTCACCCCTTGGCCTCCCTCGCTCCCCTCCGTGCTAAGGCTTACACAGCTCTCCCCCTGGCAGAACCCCTGGGACTGGTATTTGGAGAATGTGGGGAATGTAGAATCACCCAGGCAACTAGTGCAGCCAGGGGAGAAGTGAGGAGGCTGCGGAGGCCAGGCAGAAGCCAGCGGGGAAGGGGGCCATGCCAGGGCCTTATCTCAGGAGGTCTTGCCCCCACCTCCCAGCCCTCCATGCTCCACAGGTAGCTGCTCCCACACCAGGCATCGGCCTGGGATGGGGCCCCTTCCTTCTTGGCCACACTGATTGCTAAGAGCAATGGGCTCTCCTGTTTCAGTGCTCTCCTCCTTGTTTCTAAACTGATCTTTAGGGGCGCCTGGGTAGCTCAGTGGGTTAAAGCTTCTGCTTTCGGCTCAGGTCATGATCCCAGGGTCCTGGGATCGAGCCCCGCATCGGGCTCTCTGCTAGGCAGGGAGCCTGCTTCCTCCTCTCTCTGCCTGCCTCCCTGCCTACTTGTGATCTCTCTCTGTCAAATAAATAAATAAAACCTTAAAAAAAAAAAAAACTGATCTTTACTCCCAGTCACGGAGATCTACCAAATGATGATCTACCAAAGGGAGCCAGGCAGGCCAGGGAGGCCAGGACAAGGGGGGCGAGCTGGTGGCACGGCCTCACATCTGGGGGAGGCGAACATGGCTAACAAAGGGCAGAAGGGCCCCCGCGCATGCCTGGGATCCAGGGCAGGAATGTCTTTAAGGAGCATGCCTGGGATCCAGGGCAGGAATGTCTTTAAGGACGGAGGGGTGGCGGGGTGGAGGGGCCGCCCCCCCAGACTTACCTTCCTCCAGAGGCAGAAGGGTGATGGCCGTGCTGAGCCGCCCACTGCCCAGGCTCACCAGATGTGGTTTTTCTGTCTGCACTTTCAGCCCCTTGCCTGTCTCAATCAAGTCCAAGGGCCCCTTCTGCAGGTGGTGGGGGTGAGGGATGAGCATCATGAGAGCCCTTAGGCCAGAACCCGAGCACCGAGCACCCAAGCCCCTGTCACACCGGCACTCCCTCCGGCACCTGCCCTCTCCAAAGGGCTCTGAGGGTGTCAAAAGGCTCAGCCCAAAACCTTGCACGGAGCATTATTACACTAAATTGAAATGAGATCTGAATCTAGGCCACTAACTCGTCCCACTGGATTTCTCTCAAGCCTTGGCTTAACTGCCCCCTTTGTCTCTTAAGACAGAAAAAAGGAGAAAGTGAGAGGAGCAGGTGGGTGCTGGAGAGGAGAAGGGGCTGCTGCGGAGGAGGGCCAATGCAGACTTGTCCCTGTAGACTTGTCCGTGGCCATCCCCTTGGCCACTGCTTGCCTCCGTGAAACTGAATCACAGTGGAGGACAGAGCCTGGGATCCAGGAGAGGGACACAGCGCAGGGTCAGTCTATAAACCGGCTCCTGACTTCCAAAGGGTATATTCTGGGTGAACCAATTAACCTGATTCAGATAAAGACTCAGCTGTTAATAGGCTTGAGACCTGGGGAAGGGCGGAGAGGAGCTACTGGCTCTCATCCCTGGGCTGGGGCCCTAGGTGGGGAGATGGACCAAACCCACCCTCTCCAACAGCCCTCTTGCCCCTTGGCCTTCACCTGCTCACCTTTACCATTGCTTGGGTCTTGCATCCAGGGCCTCCCTGGTTCCTGTTAAGAGCATCCATAGTCCTGGGACTCCACGGCTCCTGGGGACACAGCAGAAGGCAGGTGTTGGTGGGGAGGCTGGGGGGTGGGGGAGAGAGAAAGGAATAGGGTCTGCGGCCATGCTCCCAGGGGAGGGGGCGGTACCAGTCACCCTCATTCCCAGCAGGCTCATGCAGAAAAGTGGAGGCAGCTCAGAGGCAGACACCCAGCACACCAGTCCTCACCCTTGCCACCATAAGCCAAAGACCCCTAGAGGCCCTGCCTGTATGTCTATGCTTTCTTGCCTTAGACACCCAGGAGCCAGGCTTCCGCAGCAGAGGACCCTCAGACATCTGGAGCCAGAAGTAAGGTGGGGAAAATCTACCTCAGTAGATAGAGTAGAAGCCAGGGTCCAAGAACTCCCCCGGGGACACCGGTAGCCAGAGACACCCCCCCAGGTGGGTGACAGGGCTGAGGCGAGGAGCTCCCTCCCCCATACCCTCTCCAGCCTCTCCTTTTGTCTCTTTTTTCCCCAGGGGTCTCCACAGGGTGTCTGCCACAGGAAGAACTCAGCCATTCCTGCCTTCTGTACGTCTCAACTCCTACACCTTCTCTTCCCCAGAAAGCAGTCTCACCCCCCAGAAATCAGCGAAAAACCCCTCAGTGGTGACTAATAACAGGAGTACAGTTTTCTAGGGTTCTTCATCTGATCTGGTGTGGTAGGAAGCTTAGGTCTTTAGAACCAAGGGTAAAGTAGATTCGAGAGCCAGAACTGAAGCTCTTTCCACGCATCCCTTTCTCCCTCGCTCATGGTTTTGGTACCTTTGGGTACGAATGTGGGCCTGCATGCCCATTCCTTGATAATCTTGCTAAGGTGACAAGCTTCCCATTCGCTGCTAACAAGGGGCTGGGGACAACTGAGAGAGAGTGGCTCCAGGTGGGAGGGAGACCCAGGAAGGCAGGGTTTCCCTCCACTTTCTCTTCCAACCCTCAACCATGGCCTAGTGACTTAGGAAGTGGGGGCAGGAGCCAGCATTCCAAGGAGTGCCTGACCCCGGCAGTGGGGCCAAAGGGCCTCAGCCTTAGAGAGTTACTAATTTTACCCTCCCAGCTTCCACCCTTCCGGACCTGGACGGCATCGTGTCCGTCACTGTGTCCACCCAAGCTGGAGGAAGAAAAACCGGAATTCGGCCTGGGGCCCACCCCAGCTCCGCCTGGGAAGAGGGAAGGCAAAGGCAGTTAACCTACACCAAGTTCCAAGCTGGCCTGGCACCTCCCCAGAAGATCTGGCTGTGGGGAAGAATTTCCAGGGTTAGAGCCTGCCTGCTACCGGTTTCCTTACACTCAGGGAAAGCCCTCAGCATTCTCCGAGGAAAGGGAGGTGAGAGAATGGGTTGGGAATGGGGAGTTTACATAAAAGAGGGAGTAAGAAAAGAAAACAAAAAAATAATGGGGAAGGAAACAGCATCACCATTTAGTGGGAAGAGATTTAGGCTGGGATGCAAGAGCTTGAATTCTCACCCTGACTTTATTATTTATTAGCTGTGGGATCTTGGACAAGTTACTTAAATTCTCTGAGTGTCAAGTCATTCTTTATAAAAGTGGAATAGTGACTTTTTCACAAAAGATTGTCTGGATTAGTGCTTGCCTGTGGCTAAGGGTAGGATGGAGAGGGACTATAAATGGGCACAAGATTTCTTTTTGGAGTGAAGGAATTGTTCTCAAATAAAACTGTAAATATACTCTAAAATAATCACTGAATGCACACTTTAAGTGAATTTTATGATATATATGTTATTCATCAATAAAATTGTTTTTTAATTCTTTTAAATATTTTATTTGTTTATTTGACAGACAGAGATCACAAGTAGGCAGAGAGGCAGGTGGGAGGGGAACAGGCTCCCCGCTGAGCAGAAAGCCCCATGCGGGACTCAATCCCAGGACCCTGAGATCATGACCTGAGCCAAAGGCAGAGGCTTAACCCACTGAGCCACCCAGGCGCCCTATTTTTTAAAGATTTTATTTACTTGAGAGAGAGCGAGCAAGTGAAAGCACAAGTGGTGTGTGGGGGGAGGGAAAGGGAGAAGCAGACTCCCCACCAAGCAGGGAGCCCAAGGCAGGGCCTGATCCCTGAACGGAAGGATCACAACCCCAGCAGAAGGCAGACATCTAACCAACCGAGACACCCAGGTGCCCCAATAAAACTGTTTCTTTTCTTTTCTTTTTTTTAAGGTTAGATTCAGCCCTTATATTAAATGACACCGTGTGAAGCACAAAGCACCGCAAACATGCCAGTTTCAAGATCTAGAACAAGTCCCTTCACCCTTTTCTATCAAATTCGTCACCATTACCCTGTTCCTTTATTTACACCAAAGAATTTCAAGCGGAGATAAAGATTGTAAAGGAATAAGGGTGATGGGGAACAAGACTGATTGGAGGAGAGGAGGAAATAATAATGTGAAGGAGAGGGGGAGACCGGGAGGGAGGTGTGGGGAGAGACGGAGTTGCAGAAATCAGCAGGTTCGAGGCCGTGGCCCCAGCTCAGAAACCTAACCCAGGTGAAGTGGAAAGCTACACCAGACCCACGCGTCCCAGTCGCACCCAGGCGGCGGCGCTTTGACAAAGGGGCTGTCCGGCGACCACCTGGGGGCGCGCTCTCCTCGGACCCCACCCCGGGCCGGGATGGCGAAGCGGCGCCGCGCCGGGGCTCCCTCAGCGGCCAACCCGCTTCCGTGGACAGGGCTACCCACCACCCCCGGCAGTAATTACCCACTCGGAGCGCCCCGCCCGGCCCCGCTGCCAAAAAAAGGCCCCTGCGGCGCAAGGCCGGCTCCCGGGAAGGAGGGACGCGAGGGAGGCGCCGCGGTCAGCCCCGGCTCTCCGGAGCCCTCCCGCACCTCCTGGAGACAGGGCGGCGGAGGCCTGGGAGCCGGGAGCCGCCGTGCAACGGGAGGGGCGGGGGGGACACCTCCGTGGCGGGCGAGGCCGGGGCTCCCGCGGGTGACCCCGCTCAGGCCCGGCCCCTCCGGCCTCCTCGCCCGACGGGGACGCGCGGGCACCCAAGCCAGGCGGGATCAGCCCGTCCCCAGACCTCTCCGCGTAGTGGGTGTCCAGAGTCACCGCTTGGGGTCTTGGCACCCGAACTAGGGGGAAGGTAGGCCCGAGGAAGGGCCGAAAAGGTCTGTAACCAACAGGCGCCGGAGGAAGTCCCGGCTCCAAATCGGGCCCCTGGCCAGAGGTCCCAGGCGAGTCCCCGAGAGGTGCCCTGCTCCTGCGCTCCCCGGGGTCCCCCGGGGCCGCTCCAGCCCTCACCTGTGGCCGGTGGGGCCAGCCGGACCCTCGCCCCAGGCGTCGCATGGCCGTGGCCGGAGGCCTGCGGGGCCGAGCTGGGACCCTCTCCGCCCGCCGTCGCCTTCGCTTTCCCAACGCACATCCGCCCTCAAGGAAGGGCAGCCGGCAGGGGAAGGAGTCGGGACGGGAAGGAAACTGAGGCTGGGAGCCCGGAGGGCGGGGGCCGGGGAAGGGCGTGGAAAGGCCGGGTGGGGAGAACTTGAGAAGGTGGGGTATGAAGGGTCAGCGGCGGAACCAGGTGGGTAAGGGGAGACGCAGGGATGGAGGGGCGGGATGGAAGACGGAGACTGAGGGATAGAGAGAAAATGAGAGCTGGGGAGATTGTCAGAGGGGAAGAAAGTGGGGAAACTCTCCGCGGGACTCAGAGCTGGGTGGAGACCGAGCGACAGCGAGGCGGTGGGCCTGGGGGACAAAGAAGGGGATGAAGAGACTGAGAACACGGAGGTCGTCGAGTAAAGGGGATGACGGCTCAGGGCAGCCCTAGAAGGTACAGAGGGCAGTGGAGGGGGAAACGGAGGGACGGGGAGCCAGGGGAAGGGAGGAGCAGGGGAGCTGAGGGCAGCCGGGGCCCTGAAGTTGGGGCGGGACCGCAGGTGGGCGGCAGAGCCAGGGAGAGGCAGGAGTGAAGAGTGGGGCTCCGGCTCTCCTGGAGGAGAGAAGGGGGTGCTGGCGAGCGCCCCTCTCCGAGGTTGCGGGCGGGGTGGGACTGCCGCCGGGCGCGGCTCCTCGCTGGCCCGGAGCCTGTGCTGCCCAGGGCCGCCAGGTGGGACAAGGCCGCACTGTTGGGTCGCCCCGCCCGCCGCGCACGCCGGACAAGCGGCCTTTCTTTGGCCGGGCGGGGAGAAGGAGCTGCTTGTTTACGGGGCCGGGGAAAGGGGCGGCCGCTCCGACACCGCCCGCTCCTCGCGGGGCAGCTGCGGGAAGGGGGGGGCCCGAGGGTGCACGGGAGGTGCGAGTGTGAGCGGCGGGGTGTACGTGAGCGCGGCGGGCCCCGCGTGTGAGCGCCGGCTTCGGGGTGCCGGGAGCGCAGCGCGTGCGGACTGCGGGCGGAGGTCCCGGCGTGCGGGAGGCTGCCCCACGCGCGACGGCGGCCGAGACCCGGGCTGCGCGCGCGCGCGCGTGGGTGACACGGGTGGGGCGCGGTGCGTGTCCGCTGCGTGGGATGCCTGACGTGGTGGGGAGCTTGTATTTGTGTGCGAGCGGTCGGATGAGTCAGCCCGGGAGCCTCCGGGACGGCTGAGCTAACGGGCCCAGAATGCAGCCCCGCCCCGGCCCCCTGGGTCCCCCGCCGGGCCGCGCGGTCACCCGGCCAGGCCCCCGCTCACCCCAGCCCCGGCGGAAGCGTCGGCCCGCGCCTCCGCAACCCCGCGCCGGGCGGCCCCTCCCCGGCCCCGCCACCCCCGGCCCCCAGTCCCCCGCCGCCCGCCCGCCCGCACTTCCCCATCCCGGAGGAACCCGGATGGCTGGCTCAGCCCCCGCCTCGGGGAACTCCGTTAGGGATGCGAATCCGGACCCTACGGGCGTGGCAAGAGCCTGGGGCTCCCTCCCCTAACCGTGCCCCGTCCGGCCTCCCGGACCCCTAAAGATGCGGAGCCTCGGAGGAGACCTGGGGAGACCCGGGACGAGCCTCCCCTCTCCTAAACGAATCCAGTGTCTCCTGGATTCCCACCGCCTCTGGGCTGGACTCCACACACATTCCTCGTCCATAGAGGCCGCCCGGCCCGGGCAGGAGCGGAGTTGGCCCAGGAGAGCCCCCTCGCCCGGTGCAGGGCTCTCTGCCTGCCGTCGGCCGGAGAGTGGGAGGAGTGCGGCGCAGGCGGACGAGACCCCAAGAGTGCCCGCGCGGCCGGCCATCTGGGTGCCCGCAGGAGAGTCTGGATGGGGCAAGGACCAGCGTCCCTCCCGGGGAGGAGCGCGAGGGCCCCCTCTGGCGGCTGCGCCGACAGAGGCTCGGGAGGGCAAAAGCAAGCAGCTGGCAGAAAAGCCGCGCAGCCGGCTCCCCACAAAGCCCCTCTCGGCCGCCCCCCACCCCACTGCACTCACCTGGGGCGCCCCCTCCTCCCACACGGTTTCTTCTGGGCCCCCCAGCCCAGAGCTGATCTGAGGGCTCCCGCCAGGCCCAGGGACTTCCCCTTATCCAGTCCCAGCAGCGCAGCCAGCGAGACCCACGGGCCTAGTGGGAGAGAGCGTCCTTACCTCGCGCGGGGAGAGGGGGACACCGGTTCCCTCGCCTTGCTCGGCCGCCGCGGCCTCAGGCTCTGGAGGACACTGTTGCTTTTCCCTGGGAGCCCGCTGAGTGGGAGGAGAGCGAGAAGGTCCCGCCCCCCAGTCCCCGCCCCCGTCCCCCGTCCCGTCCTGCCAGGCCAGCCAAAGATGCCCTTGTGGAACTGGAGCCCAAGGTCCCCCCACCCACCCTTTCCCATAGCAGCACCTCCCCCC
>PISX010035987.1:0-12415 GCA_004024625.1 Mellivora capensis | reverse complement strand
GCCTGCTTGTGATCTCTGTCTGTCAAATAAATAAATAAAATCTTAAAAAAAAAAAAAGGGTCAGCTGTATAATGCAATGCGATTATTATTCAGCCATTTAAAAAAAGGAAATCTTGGGGCGTCTGGGCGGCTCAGTGGGTTAAGCCTCTGCCTTCGGCTCAGGTCGTGATCTCAGGGTCCTGGAATCGAGCCCCGCATTGGGCTCTCTGCTCAGCGAGGAGCCTGCTCCCCCCCCCCCCCCCCCCCCCTACCTACTTATGATCTGTCAAATAAATAAAATCTTTAAAGAGAAAAAAAATTTTTTTAAATAAAATAAAGGAAATCTTGGGGCACCTGGGTGGCTCAGTTAAGTGTGTGCCTTTGGCTCAGGTCATGATCTCAGGGTCCTGGGACTCAGCCCCATCTGGGCTCCCTGCTCAGAGGGGAGTCTGCTTCTCCCTCTCCCTCTCCACTCCCAACTCGTGCTGTCTCTCACGCTCTCTCTCAAATACATGAAATCTTTAAAAAACAAAAAGAAGGAAATCGTGCTGTTTGTGACATGGATGGACCTTGAGGGCTATATGAAAGACACATATTGTGTGATCTCATTTATATGTGGAATCTCAAAAAAACCCCAAAAGCAAAACCTGAACTCAAACACAGAGAACAGATTGGTGGTTGCCAAAGGCAAGGTTGGGGAGGCGGGTGGTGGTGGGCCAAACAGGTAAAGGGGATCAAAAGGTACAAACTTACATATAATGTACAGATGGTGACTATAGTTAGTAATAATGTTTGGCATATTTTAAAGGTGCAAAGAGAGTAAATCTTAAAAGTTCTCGTCACAAGAAAAAAAAATTGTAACTCTGTGCTGACGGATGTTAACAGACTTGTGATCATTTCCCAATATATCCAAATGTTGAATCCTTATATTGCGCAGCTGAAACTAATTTTTTTTAAAGATTTTATTTATTTGACAGACAGAGATCACAAGTAGGCAGAGAGGCAGGCAGAGAGAGAGGAGGAAGCAGGCTCCCCACTGAGCAGAGAGACCGATGTGGGGCCCCGAGACCATGACCCGAGCCGAAGGCAGAGGCTTCAACCCACTGAGCCACCCAGGTGCCCCTGAAACTAATAGTGTTTTATGTCAATTACATATCAGTTAAAACACTGCATATAAAAAAGACTTTTATACTATGAACTGAACAGGGAGTCCCTGGAAGGTTTTGAGCAGACGAATGACAGGAGGCGACTTAGGTTTTAGAGCCTTGCTCTTGCTGCTGTGCCATGTCGTTATCAGCATTTTTAAAGATTAATATGCTCCTGCACTTGAGGAAGTGTTCGAACTCCACTAAGGGAATCCATTAGGATGCTAGAGTAAGAATCTAGGTAATACGCCTAGGTAATAAGTCCTCTTGTTAAGGAAGACCTGCCCCCAGCAAAGGCAGCAGAAAGGGTAAAGGAAATACGATTTAGAAAGGTGCCATAAAGGACAAATGTCCCCGTTAGTGACTGATTTGATTCGTGAGGTGAGACAGTGACCAAAAAGATAAAAAATACCGAAAAGTCCTGGAGCCTTTGAGACCTGAGGAGTCTACATAGAAACGAAATGTGAGGTCAGTAGAGGGAGCTCTCCTTAAAAAGCAACAACCCCATTACTCTGAAGGAGATGAGCCAGAGATGCTGGGACAGCCCTGAGAGAAAATTCCAGGCTTAGAGTAGTGCATTAGTATTAATACCGGAGAGCACAGTTAGTGGGATTAAAGGAAGGGCTGTCCAATCCACATTCCGTCTCACTTTCACACTCGAATTTAACCCAAATTCAAAGCAAGCGATTATGGGAAATAAGCAACATTTAGGGCCATACTCTCTACCATCCACGTGAACACAATAGCCTTGATTGGCAGCCGCCTCCACCCTCCTCCTTACCTTGTTCATCAAGCTGGTCTCCTTGTGGCTCTTCGCTTGCACGTGTGCACACGCGCACGTACTGACACCTGACAGCGGCCTGTGCAAATCGAGCAAGAGGGCTGGGAATCTTTTTCTGGGTTGCTCCATTCCTCGAGGGCGCAATTCCCAAGCGTGTCTGGGGATATGCTGCAGAACAGCAGAAAGAATCCCTTCCCAAATCACTAAGAGGCGGCAAGGGTTCCGGGGGCCCTGAAGCATGCGCTCATGGGTCCGGGAGCAGCCGGCAGGAGAGGAAGGAGGTGGGCGGAAGAGCCGCACACGCAGAGGGAGAGCGGTGATCTGGACACAGGAGAGCTCGGCGGCCTTGCGCAGCGGCCACGGCCAAGGGCCGTACGTCACAGGAGCACATCCCCTCTTCTCCGTGGCTCCACCCCTGCAGAGCCAGCAGCCCTTGGGCCCACACAGCAGCGCAGACGGACGCTCTCCCTGCAGTTCCCAGTGGCCAGGGCCTATGTGGTCTGGAGAAAAGCTCCAGAGCCGTTCCCTGGTCCATGCACGTACCGATGGACGACGCGGCCTCTCGGGCTCCCCTGTCCAAATTCACCTGCAGGGATTTCTGGTCTGTGGATAAGAAAGCAAACCTGCAGACGAACTAGAACGAGCGACGTCCGGTTTTCAGTTCCACATAAAATAAATGGTCTGAGTCTTCTGAGTGGCACCCCCCCCCCTCCCACGGTGCCCCAGTGTCACCTGGCGGGTGTCCTGAGGCAAGGGCATGAAGGCAAGCGGGGCTGCCTGGGAGGTGGTCCCAGGAGAGCTCGCGGTGGGGCAGCAGGACTTGAGCCGCCCCGGGAAGAGGAGGGAGACAATAAAGGCTTGAGCAGCGGGGGCTCCAAGGAAGGGGGCATTCTGGCAAGATTGCCTCGCCAGGATGGCAAGGGAGCTGCCGTTCCTGTCCACCCGGTTGTCATCTGGCTGCTTGGGGCTTCCAGAACGTGGTCTTTCCGACACTTTGGCTTGTCTGCACAGCAAACGTCCTCATGCCACCAGAAAACCAGCGCGGCGGCCCAGACACACGGGGGATCACGGGAAACAGCCTTCGGCGCACAGGCGAGGGCGGAGAGCATGCGCAGTAGCTGCCCCCCGGAGCTCCTGGGAGATAAACCGGCCGCGAGCCACGCCCCCCACCCCCCCCCACCGCCGGGCGCACCTGCTGCCCGGCCCCGCTCACTCGCAGGTGCTCTCCTCCTCGCTCTGGAAAAGCATCATCCAGAGCCCGTGGCCTACCTCCGCCTGCGCGCAAACACACTGGAAATACAAACATTTTCTCTCGACTCTTACAGAACCGGGCCCCAAGCTTAGGTCTGCAGCTCATAACAGGAATGACTCCAGCTAATTGTTTAACTTGTCGGAATCATCCGTGAAAACAGAGAAAATAATACGTAGCTTGCAAGCTGAGGCAAAGTTCTATGGCTACATTATTACTGTTTTGTTGGTGGTCCCCTCCTCAGTCTTGCTCGGATTTCATGAGAGTCCTCAGATTCTGGGCTGTCGGGATTGGAATCGATTTAGCCATGGTGTAGCCCAGACCTCTCCCTTGTCCCCTAAGGAGCGGAAGGCCCACAAAGTGAAGGACTGATGGGTGGACACGAACCTAGGTCTCACACAGTCTCTTTTTTTCTGATTAGAAGAACAATGCAGATCCACTGGAGAAAAATTAGAAAACGCAGAAAAACGTGTAAGGCAAATATGAAAGGATCTATTTTAGCCGAGCCTTGGCTTTATGTGACTCATATCGGAGTTTTCATACACCTCACACTACATTTGGGCTCTGTTAAAAGCTGATTATTTATGGACTTGTTTCAAACGGGTCTCCGTTCTGTCCGAGTGAAAGTGACTGTAACAGGCAGGAGAACAGCTAATGAAGTTCAACCACCAAGGCAATCTCATTGCTCGTGGGGCCGTTCATGGCAGTGTAGACAGATTAAAATACTTTCTGGAGGAACCTACTTTTCTAGAAGCCCCCAGCAGATCTGCCTTCACACCTCATTGCACCAAATTCGGTTTGAGGCTCACGTCCTATGGGAGGCTGGAGGTCAGGGCAGCACCCCTATTTCTGTGAAAAGACATTTTTGCTGCCTGAAGTTAATAAAACTTGGCTACTTATACATTCTCTTCATGTTTTTGGCACAGGGCCCTGGCTCTGGCCTGCTGCCATGCCCATCTCAGGACCAATCTCTTTAGTCATGGGACATCCGTGCTCAGCTTGGCTGAGGCTGAATCCCAAGGGAGGTGATCCTGATGAAGTTACAACAATTCAGGCTGGGAGCAATGAGGAATAAATGCTTCCTGCATATGTGGTCTCCTTTGGAGGTGATGAAAATGTTTTGGAACCTACTAGAGGTGATGATGGCACCACATCGTGAAGGTACTCAATGCTGCCCAATTGTACACTTTAAAATAGTTAACTGCATGTTATGTGAATTTCACCTCAATACAAACAAATGGGTAACAAGTACAGCCATACTTGGGATTGCAAGAGAGGAGTCAACCCCCCACCCCCCCAAACTGCATGGCTGATAACAGAACGGTGAATGGAAGGATTGGTTATTAGGTAGGTAACCCGGTGGCTACCACACCACTCCTATTACGAGAAGAGCCAGTGGTGGATGGGGAGAGGACAGGGTTTGAGGTCACAGGAGTCTTGGGATCTAATACTGGCTTCGCTTTTATCACGTATTTGCTACGTGACTTTCAGAAACTTACTCCACTGCTTTGAGTCTTGCCTGTTAAATGGGGATAATACCGAATGGTGTAAGGGTGGCCTAGGGCACCCTTATGGGCTGGGGCAACCCATAAAAACCACAGGCACACATAATACATACGAAGCAGAGAACTAAGTTAGGAAAGAAGTTTGTGGGTTGTGTCACTTGACAATGAGAAGAAGGTCAGGGATGACTCTCAAATGGCCAGCTCAGGGACTGGTGGGTGATGTAAAGATGGAGACTGGAAAGAGCGGTACTAGTGGGAAATTGAGGAGTCAGGTTTTGGTCATGTTAAGCTTGAGCTGGCCAAAGAAAATCCACATGAAGCTTTCTAAGCACACAGTGGGATATGTGCATCTGAAAGAGTTAGTTAAGGCTGGAGACGCATTGTTCGTAGGCTACAGTGGAGGTATTAAGAGTAGATAAAAATATGCCATAAATGTATGTAGTGAGCAGGGCAGTGGGCCATGGATAACCGAGATTTAGAGTGGATTTAGGAGGTCATAAAGGAAACATGCAGAGAATCAGATAGAAGGGAATGCACGTGAGAGTGATACCATGGAGATGAAGTGAGTCTAGAATGTCAAGACAGAGAAAAGTGTCTGTCTTCCAACCCTGTCCTCTCCCTGTCCACCACTGGCTGTTCTCTTAATAGGGGTGGTGTGGTAGCCACCAGGTTATCTACCTAATAACCAACCCTTCCATTCCCCGTTCTGTTATCAGCCATGCAGTTTGGGGCGGCGGTGGGGGGGGGTTGACTCCTCTCTCTTCACAGAAAAGTGACTGATGACGTTTCCAGAGAAGAAAGGGGTTAGAGTCAGAATCCAGAGATTGAGGAGTTGGCCTTGGGAAGAGATGTCTCGTCCTTGGGGACTGATGGGAAGAAGTAAGAACAGGATCCAATGCGAATTAATTCATAGGTTGGAAGGGAGCAGACAAGAAGAAATACCCCATGGCCTTATTATTCTGGAACAAGAGTCAGGAAATTTTTCTAATACAGGACCAGAGAGCAAATATTGTAGGCTTTACCAGCCACGCCGTCTCTGTCACAACCACTCAGCCTTACCACTGTAGAGCAAAACCGGTCATAGACAGTATGTGAAGAAATGGGTGTGGCTATGTCCCAATAAAACTCTATTTATTAAAAAAATGCGGTAAACTGGGTTTGGCCTGTGGAGTGTGGAGTTTGCCAGCCTGTTCCTAGAGATGTGGGAAAAGTGAGCCATCTGCTAAAAGTGACAAGGTGTGGGGACTGAGAAGCCTATTAAACATCTTGTAGTCTTAAGGAAGGTTTTCATCAGCCCTGAGGGATAAGACGTGGCTGGAGTCTAGAATTTTGTGATTGCACCAACCTGTCCCAATGTGGGTAGTGGAATCACCTACAGCAAAAAAAGAAAAATTAAATTTCCTTACTACCTACAGCCCACTGACAAGTCCTTGAAACAGGCAGAGTGACATTCCTCTAGGGACTCAGCTGTCTCAATGTTACTGCTTTGCTAAGGACAAAAGGCAATCTTAGCCTGACCACCAGGACCCTATAAGTCTACTCTAACATATAAAAATTCCCTTGGAAATGTCCTTTATCTCCCCCCTGCCCCAATACATGTTGGCAATCATCCCCCCAAGTATATGACCCACCAATATACATCCGAAGGGTCTCATTCAGTAAGGGACAGGCGGGGCTAGGCAGGGAGAGAGAGGTAGGGGCTTACATGATCAGGCTCGCAGAAATCCCAGAAGTGCCGAGGAGTAATAAAACCAGAGATAAGGGAACACACCAGACTACCCTGCCCTGGGTGTCAGAGGTGGGTCTTCTTATGGCCATCACATTGTGACGAACAAAGAATAACCCTAACCCCAAAGAAGTGAGCCATTAAAGATGTTCTCACCGGTCCTTACTCAAACCAAGGCATCACAGGAATGTCAAGGCCACAAACTCCCTGGTCAGTTCTAAATAAAAGACTTGTCGGTGGGGACCCTCACTGGCAACCCCGTCGGGACTCCTCTTTTTCTGTATCCTTGCTTAATAAAATTCTATCACTCTGCTCACCCTCCTTTGTCCATGAGATGCATCCTTCGACTCCGTGAGATAAGAACCTCCCGCTCCGGCTTCATAATTAGCTTGTTCCACTTTGCCAAAACAACATATGATGAATTACATATTCCTGGCACGCACATCCTGGATAACTGGTCCAGGTCCAGAAACTTGGAGGGTGAGCTTCCCAGGTGGCTGGCGTAGGGACTGCTGGATCCTGATGGACTAACCAAGACCACTTTCTTTAACAAAACCCAGGCACTCTTTTCCTTTTGTTTGTATGCTACTATTTGCAGGGGTATTTGCTTTATGGACCATAATTTTGTGGGTCTTGCCGTGTTACACACACTAATGAATTCCAGTGAAAGTTGGAAAAAATGCTCTCTAATCTTTCACCACATAAAATAACTCGCCTGAGAGACTGTGAGAGCTATTTGAATGTCTATGATGAATTTTTACCTTAGTGTTAGTGACGTTTTAATACTGGGCAGACTGATCCCATTATCTAAGAATGGAGCGTGGTCTTAGCCACTGACAGGTTTTCTAGCGACTGAATCATTTCACTCCATCACTCTTTATTTACATGGAGATGACGTATCTCGAGAACAGGGGATATATGTTTATCTGGAACCTTCCAGCAAATTAGGAAACCCATCCAAGATTCCTTCCGCCATTTTTGCTACGAGCCCTGGAATGAAAACCATGGATTCTTTGCTCAACTTTAGCCTCTGACACATTTTTGGGGCAGCAAATCCAACCCTTCAAGACGACAGGGAACACATTAGGAAAATGTCTTTACTATGCTCTTTTGTTATTCTGAGGCCCAATTTCATTGTGGGGAGGGGGGTTTTCAGCGCATTCAAGAAGCAATTCTTCAGACACCAGCTGGGTATCCTACAATTCAACTCAACTCTGACAATTATCTGCCCAGAGATAGGGTCATATTCCACAGGTCAAGGGCTCAGTCCTGCAAGACTGCCGCCCTCCCCCCTGCCCAACACTTCAGACGCCCGCTGAAAGCCCAGGTTGTTACCTGAGTTTCAGACCAGCTAGCTGACCGCCTACACATCAGAGGTTCCAAAGACCCCCTCCTTGAGTTCAATTAATTTGCTAGATTGGCTCAGAAAACTCAGAGAAACACTTGAGTTTGTAGATCACTGGTTGATTATAAACAGATATAATCCAGGAACAGCCAGCCGGAAGGGAGGTAGAGGGCAGAGTATGGGGGTGCCCTGGGGTGCCCATGGCACCAGGGGCACTTGTCTCCCTAGCCTCTCCACGGAAGTATATGACCCACCAATATACATCCGAAGGGTCTCATTCACCAGCGCGGACCTTTCAGGTATTTATGGAGGCTCCCTTACTTGGACACTATTGATTAAATCATCGACCCTGGGTGAAGGATTCAACCTCCAGCTCCTCTCCTTGCCCCAGAGTTGGGGGAAGGAGGGGTGGGACCCAAAGTTCCAATCCTCTAATCACAAGGTCAGTTCTCTTGGCAACCAGCCCCCACCTTCAGGTGAGGCCCCAAAGCCATCTCATTAACATAACAAAACACACCTTTATCACTCTTGTCACTTAGGAACTTCCAAGGGTTTTAGGAGCTCTGTTCAAAAATGGGGATGTAGACCAAATATATATTTCTTATTGTAAATCCTAGTATCACATATGCCCTGTGTTAACCAAGTTTGAAAGGACAAGATAGTGTTGAAAATACATCAACCTCTCTGAAGAAGCTACTTTTGGTTATGTTATTTGTTTTTTATTTAACTGAGTTACTTTGTTACAATCTTCTTTGCAATTCTCCATTTGGATTTGGTGAATGGTGAATTTCCTGTCTTTGTAGTGGTATCCTCATCAGAAAAGAGCAAGATGTTACAATAAAAGTTCTTAGATAAGCTCTTTTGAGGCCTTGCTTCCCCAAAGGCTCAAAAATCTTTGATCATGAGCCTGCCTCTTAAAAAACCCTCTTTTGCCATGTACCAAGGGTGACATCTGCTGGCCAGTCTGAGACATCGTTATTTTGCCCTTCTTAAAAATTAAGTCATCTTTGTTGTTGTTGTTATTTGTTATTTATTTTAAAAAATCGGATCTCGGGGCACCTGGGTGGCTCAGTGGGTTAAAGCCTCTGCCTTCGGCTCAGGTCATGATCCCAGAGTCATGGGATCAAGTCCCGCATCGGGCTCTCTGCTCAGCAGGGAGCCTGCTTCCCCCTCTCTCTCTGCCTGCCTCTCTGCCTACTTGTGATCTCTGTCAAATAAATAAATAAAAAAAAAACCTTTAAAAAAAAAAATCGGATCTCGGGGCTCCTGGGTGGCTCAGTCCTTAAACATCTGCCTTCAGCTCAGGTCATGATTCCAGGGTCCTGCGATCGAGCCCTGCATCAGGCTCCCTGCTCTGCTCGGGCAGGAAGCCTGCTTCTTCCTCTCCCACTCCCCCTGCTTGTGTTCCCTCTCTCTCTGTGTCTCTCTCTCTGTTAAATAAATAAATAAAATCTTTAGAAAATTAAAAAAAAAATCAGATCTCATGCTCTACGGAGTCCTTAATAGATAGTAAGGCTTGGGCAGGGGGCTTAGGTTAGAATCAGGTTTCTACAAAGGATGAAGGCCAGACTGGCTACATTATTTGCGGGGTTCAGTGTAAAATAAAAGTGGGAGGCCCTCTGCTCACAAATTAAGAACTTCAGGAGGGCAACCACTGAACATGAAGCTGAGCGTGGGGCCCCTTTGAACATGGGCCCTGTGGGACTGCACTGGTCACATGCCCTTGAAGTAGGTCTTAAGGTGAAGAATGAGCCCAGCTCTCAGCTTCAGCCGGTAGAGCATCAGGGACCCTTAATGACCTTGGAACCTACGAATGACACCCACATGGTGCTTCAGCCCCATTGAAGAGGTCAAGTGGTTTAAAGTCAAGTCAGAGAGGGCTGGGTTAGACACTGGGACTTCCTACAGACCTTACGTTCCCATCCTCCTCTTCCCCAGGTGGAGGAGGACTTGGCTGGGGGTGCAGGAAAGGGGCAGCTACCTGGTTCCTTTAGGGTTAGCTTCATGGAGCGGGGCGGGGGAGCTGGACGGATAACACATTTCTGATGTCTCTTCAATTTTTTAAGACACCTTGGACCTTCAGATCTTCCCCAATTGTTGAATGATGAAAGAGAAAGCAGAGGTCTGAGGAGAAGCCAGCTCTCTTTTTGAAATATCCTTGGAGTAGCTTGATGTAAGTGTCTTAAGTAATCACAGCCACTAACATTCACTGCACAGCGATTCTGCCCCAGAAGTGGCATTGTTAACACAGACGGGGGGCCATGTACCAGCCACTGGTTTAAGAGCTTAGCCCTAGGTGCTCAGTACATGTACCAACTCACTGAACTCAGCCAGTAATCCTATGGGGGTAGGTTCTACTGTTATACCCATTCTGCAGCAAAGGAAACTGAAGGCCAGAGGTCTTGAGTAACTCACCCAAGGTCATGAAGCTAGTTAACAACGGGGTCAAAATGAAGGCCCAGACTGTTGGACTTCAAGAGTTAACACTAGTAACCTCATACGTATAGTGCATATCACCTGCTATACTCTTAGCCAACATACGTGTGTGTGCGTGCACGTGCGTGTGCTGGGGGTGGGCAGAAGGGGAGGAGTCTGGAAACTAAGAACTAATACATTTCAGGATTTATTTCCGTAATGATCAAAAGCCTTGCCATTTATTTTCCCCAACACTCTAGATAAGAGGTCAGCACACTTTCTAATAAGTTTTAGAGAGCAAACATTTTAGGCTTTGAAGGCCATACAGTTACTGACTTAACGACTCAGCTCTGCCCCCCGGGCCTGAAAGCAGCCATAGGCAATATGTGAGGGAATGGGTAGTGCGGTAGTGTGGCTGTGTGCCAATAAAACTTTATTGACAAAAAACAGGCCTTGGGCCTGTAGTTCTAGATCAGCGATTCTTAAACTCTGATATGCATCGGCATCACTTGGAGAGCTTGTTTAAACACCGGTGGCCGAGCCCCACCCCCAGAGTTTCTGATGATGCTGTAGGTCCAGAGTGGGGCCCGAGAATTAGCATTTCTGACAAGCTTCTAGGTGATGTTGATGCTGCTGGTCTACAGATCACACCTGGAGAACCACTATTCTACACCAAAATGTCGCTAGTCTTCCAGGGGGAGGAGTTTTTAAGTCTCTTTCCTGGATGGGCTCACAAATCAGTCCTCCGCCGCTCAACACCAGACAAACCAAGGCCGTTTCCTTTGCTCCATTGCTGGGAGTCTGCGCACGTATAAGCTCGCTCGGTTCTCAAAATGCCAAGTGCTATCATTCTGGCAGAAGGACTTTGGGGAAAAAACAAAGGCAAAACGAAGTTGGGAAGGAAGGTGGGAGGCCTTAATCAAAGCATAATCAGGAATAAAGGGAACCCAATTCTTCCTGAAACACTGTAGAAATCGGCTGCCATTCAAGGCATTGGCCCCCTGGAAAATGCAGTTGGAGATGGGATCGCCTTCCTCGTGCTGCTTGCCATGCTTCTTCCATTTGCGGCTGTGACTGGTTCTCAACAGGGTTCCTCGACCTTGGCATTAGTGACGATTGGGGCTGAATGACTCTGCAGTGGGGTCTCTCCTGTACATTGGGGGATGTTTAACAGCATCCCCAGGCTCTACTCCCTCCATGCCTGTGGCACACACACCCCTCCACCCCCCAGCCCTGCAATTATGACAACCCCAAATGTATCTAGACATTACCAAATGTTTTTGGGGGGCAAAATCTCCCCACCCCTACTCCTGATGGAGAACAATTGGTTTTACATAATCACGGGGTGGGGGGGTGGGGGGGTAAGAACAGTATTTTTGAAATTCAATGAGTCTCACTCTCTGCTGGCTGCCTCCTAGGAACTAGGCACAGTCAAGCCCACCTCAGCCCCGGACTGTTTTCTTTTCCAGAATGCTCACTAAAAGAACAATATCTGTAGGGACCTACAAGCAAACGGAAAAGATCAATGGAAATAAAAGCCTCCGGAATGATCGTACTACAGCGAGATGGAAAACCTCTAGTATACTTTTATCTATGGAAGAGATGAAATGTTTTTGAACTTCCTCTTGATTTAGGCTCATTTATTGGTAAGTCAGTTTTATTCCCAATGTCTTCCCCATTACCGTGACCCTAGGAAGGGGGCAGGGAAAATATCAGCTCAGGAAGGCAAAGGAAGTGACAAAGTGGAGGGGGTCCTTAAGAGAGGGAGAGAGGGACTAGACAGTCCTTCCCTCTTGCAAGGCTGATTCTGCGAGGGAGGTGAGACCCAGGCATGGCAGAGAGGCAGGCTGCACGGCTCGTTCCGTGAACCCGGGGAGGGGGAGTGGGGCCTGTAGAAGCATGCGTGGGTATAGGGGGCCCCAGGACCCAATAGTGACACTAGTGGGATTGCTTCCTGTGCAGGCTGAGAGACATGTGAGTGTCGGGAGAAGATCCACGGTGGCCATGTCTCCCAGTATTGGGATGCTGGTATGCCAGCCCCAAGAAGTCCCCAGATGGCTGAGCCTGAGGGGCCTGGTGGTCCCCCGGGGGCCTGGAGTTAGCTCTGTAGTTGGGGCCACCTATGGCCAGTGGGCCAGATCCAGCCCTCTGCCCGAGTTTGGGAAGGAAGTTTTGTGGGGGCACAGCCACACCGATTTATTTACAAATCGTCTCTGGCTGCTTTCATGACACATGGCAGAGCGGAGTATTTCTGATGGAGGCTGCATGGC
>PISX010035986.1:0-12411 GCA_004024625.1 Mellivora capensis | reverse complement strand
ATTATATGAAGGAGCAAATAAAATACTAAAAGGGTGGCAAAGACCCTAGGAAAATGCCCTTTAAAGAAAAAATTGAATTAACTGCAAGACTAAAGAATCATGGGGAGAAAGCCATGAATTCCGCGCTTTGCTTTCTCCTCCTCTGGAGTTCTGCTGCTCTCCTTGTTAAGTGAACTTGGTCTTGGCTGGATTTCTTTTGGTCTTCTGGGGGAGGGGCCTGTTGTAGTGATTCTCAAGTGTCTTTGCCCGAGGCAGAGCTGCACTGCCCTTACCAGGGGCCAGGCTAAGTAATCCGCTTGTTTTCGTTTTCGGGAGCTTTTGTTCCCTGAGCGCTTTCCGTAGAGTCCGGAGGATGGGAATGAAATGGCGGCCTCCTAGTCTCCGGCCAGGAAGAGCTGAGATTCGGGGCTCCACTCCTCAGAGAAAAGCCCTGGCTACTCCCATCTCCCTCGCCTCTGGCCGCACTCCGAGCTCACCCAGCCTGCGACCGGTTCAAGGTAACCCCGAGCTGAGAGCTCACTCCTCGGCTCTGTCTCTGTGGCCGGCTTCCTGCTCCAATACCTGCTAGCTCTGTGACACTCAGACACCCCCGATCCTTCTGTGACCCTGCGGGACCTGGGGCCACGCTGACCCCGCATGGGCTTCACCCCGGTTTAGCCACTGGAGCGATGTCCCTCCGTGGAGCAGACTTTTAAAAGTCCCGATTTAGTGCTCTGTTGCTCCGCCGCTTGCCGGGAGCTGGCCCCTCCCCCGCGGTCTATCCTCCCGTCGCTTTTGATTCACTTCTCCGCCAGTGCTACCTTCCAGAAAGTGGCCGATTTTCTGTTTCCAGAATTGCTGTTCTTCCTCTCTTTCATCTCCCGTTGGATTTGTAGGTGTTCACAATGGTTTGATAAGCTATCTAGCTGATCTCCTGCTACCTGATGTCGTCTCAGCTGCTACTTCTCTGGCATCTTGACTAAGAGACCTGGACCATATCTTCTTTATCCATTCGTCTGTTGAAGGTCATCTTGGCTCTTTCCATAGTTTGGCAACTGTGACCACTGCTGCCGTGAACATTGGTGTACAGATCACCCTTCTACTCACTACATCTGTATCTTTGTAGTAAATTGGAGTAAATACCCAGTAGTGCAATTGCAGGGTCATAGGGTGGCTCTATTTTTAACTTCGTAAGGAATCTCCATACTGTTTTCCAAAGTGGCTGCACCAACTTGCATTCCTACCAACAGTGTAAGAGGGTTCCCCTTTCTCCACATATTCTCCAACACCTGTTGTTTACTGTCTTCTTAATTTTGGTCATTTTAATTGGTGTAAGGTGGTATCTCAATGTGGTTTTGATTGCATCTCCCTGATGGCTAATGATGATGAACATTTTTTCATGTGTCTGTTAGCTATTTGTATGTCTTCTTTGGAGAGTGTCTGTTCATGTCTTCTGCCCATTTTTTTAAAGATTTTATTTATTTGACAGACGGAGATTACAAGTAGGCAGAGAGGCAGACGTGGGGGGGGGGAGCAGGCTCCCTGCTGAGCAGAGAGCCTGACGTGGGGCTCGATCCCAGGACCCTGGGATCATGACCTGAGCTGAAGGCAGAGGCTTTAACCCACTGAGCCACCCAGGCGCCCCTCTTCTGCCCATTTTTTTATGTGATTATCAGTTTTGCATGTGTTGAGTTTGAGGAGTTCTTTATAGATCTTGGATATCAGCCCTTTGTACTGTCATTTGCGGATATCTTCTCCAATTCTGCGGGTTGCCTCTTTGTTCTGTTGACTGTTTCCTTTGCTGTGCAGAAACTTTTTATCTTGACGAAGTCCAAAAGTTTATTTTTGCTTTTGTTTCCTTTGCCTTTGGAGACATCTCTTGAAAGAAGTTTCTGTGGCTGATGTTGAAGAGGTTACTGCCTATGTTCTCCTCTAGGATTTAATAGATTCCTGCCTCACGTTGAGATAATCATTTTGAGTTTATCTTTGTGCATGGTGTAAGAATGGCCATGTTTCATTCTTCTATACATAGTTGACCAAATTTTCTAGCACAATTTATTGAATAGACTGTCTTTTTTCCACTGTCTATTTTTTCCTGCTTTGTCAAAGATTAATTGGCCATAGAGTGCAGGTCCATATCTGGGCTCTTTCGACTGTCTATGCTCTGTTCCAGTGGTCTATGTACCTGTATTTGTGCCAGTACCATGCTGTCTTGGTGATCACAGCTTTGTAGTAAAGCTTGAAGTCAGGCAACATGATGCCCCCAGTTTTGTTTTCCTTTTCAACATGTCCTTAGTGATTCAGGGTCTTTTCTGATTCCATACAAATTTTAGGATTGTTTGTTCCAGCACTTTGAAAAATGCTGGTGGAATTTTGATCGGGATGTCATTGAAAGTATAGACATTTTAACAATGTTTATTCTTCCAATCCTTGAACATGGAATGCTTTTCCATCTTTTTGTGTCTTCTTCAATATATTTCATGAGTTTTCTGAGTTCCTTGAGTATAGATCATTTACCTCTTTGGTTAGGTTTATTGCCAGGTATCTTATGATTCTTTGTGCTTTAGTAAATGGAATCATTTCTCTAATTTCCCTTTCTACATTTTCATTACTGGTGTATAAGAAAGCAATGGATTTCTCTGGATTGATTTTGTATCCTGCCACATGACTGAATTGCTGTATGAGTTCTAGTAGTTTGGGGATGGAATCTTTTGGGTTTTCCACATAAAGTATCAAGTCATCTGTGAAGAGAGAGAGTTTGACTTCTTCTTTGCCAGTTTGAGTACCTTTTATTTCTTTTTGTTGTGATAGCTGTTGCTAGGACTTCTAGTACTATTTTGAACAACAGTGGTGAAAGTGGGACTCCTTGTCACGTTCCTGATCTCAAAGGGAAGATTGTCAGCTTTCCCCCCTTAAAAATGATATTTGCTGTGGGTTTTCACAGATAGATTTTATGAATTTGAGTGATGTCTTCTATCCCTATGTTTTGAAGTGTTTTAATCAGGAACAAATGCTGTATCTTGTTAAATGTTTTTTCTGCATCAATTGAAAGCACCATGTGGTTCTTCTCTTCTTACTGATTTGTTCTGTCACATTGATTGATTTGCAGATGTTGAACCACCCTGGCATCCCAGGAATAAATCCCACTTGGTCATGGTGGATAATCTTTTTAATGTACTGTTGGATCCTATTAGTTTGGATCTTGTTGAGAATCTTGGCATCCATATTCATCAGGGATATTGGTCTGAAATTCTCCTTTTTAATGGGGTATTTGCCTGGTTTAGGGATCAGGGTAATGCTGGCTTCATACAAAGAGTCTGGTAGTTTTTCTTCTCTTTCTATTTTTTGAAATACCTTCAGGAGAATAAGTATTATTTCTTCTTTGAATGTTTGGTAGAATTCCCCAGGGAATCTGTCAGGTCCTGGGCTCTTGTTTTTTGGGGAGGTTTTTCATCACTGCTTCAATATTGTTACTAGATATTGGCCTATTCAGGTTTTCACTTTCTTCCTGTTTCAGTCTTGGAAGTTTATAGGTTCCCTGGAATGCAGTCATTTCTTCTAGGTTGCTTAACTTATTGGCATATAACTGTTGATGATAATTTCTGATGTTATTAATGATGTCTCCCTTTTCATTCACAATTTTATTAATTTAGGTCCTCTCTCTTTTGTTTTGGATTAATTTGGCCAGTGGTTTATCAATATTATTGATTCTTTCAAGGAACGAGCTTCTAGTTTCATTGATGTGTTCTATTTTATCTTTGGTTTCTATCTCATTGATCTCTTCTCTAATCTTATTTCCCTTCTTTTTTTTTCTTTTTAATTTCCCCTTGCAGGCTTTTTTTGAAACATTTTTAATTTTTTAAAATTACTTTTCAGTGTACTAGAATCCATTGTTTATGCACCACACCCAGTGCTCCATGCAATATGTGCCCTCCACAACACCCACTACCAGGCTGGCCCAACTTCCTAACCCCTGCCCCTTCAAAACCCTCAGATTGTTTTTCAGAGTCCATAGTCTCTCATGGTTCATCTCCCCCTCCAATTTCCCTCAACTCCCTTCTCCTCTCCATCTCCCCATGTCCTCCGTGTTATTTCTTAGCTCCACAGATTAGTGAAACCATATGATAATTGACTCTCTCTGCTTGACTTATTTCACTCAGCATAATCTCTTCCAGTCCTGTCCATGTTGATACAAAAGTTGGGTATTCATCTTTTCTGATGGAGGCATAATACTCCATAGTGTATATGGACCACATCTTCCTTATCCATTTGTCCATTGAAGGGCATCTTGGTTCTTTCCACAGTTTGACAACCGTGGCCATTGTTTCTATGAACATTGGGATACAGATGGCCCTTCTTTTCACTACATCTGTATCTTTGGGGTAAATACCCAGCAGTGCAATTGCAGGGTCATAGGGAAGCTCTATTTTTAATTTCTTAAGGACTCTCCACACTGTTCTCCAAAGTGGCTGCACCAATTTGCATTCCCATCAACAGTGTAACAGGTTCCCCTTTCTCCACATCCTCTCCAACACACGTTGTTTCCTGTCTTGCTGATTTTGGCCATTCTAACTTGTGTAAGGTGGTATCTCAATGTGGTTTTCATTTTAATCTCCCTGATGGCTAATGACGATGAACATGTTTTCATGTGTCTGATAGCCATTTGTATGTCTTCATTGGAGAACTATCTGCTCATGTCTTCTGCCCATTTTTTAAAAGATTTTATTTATTTATTTATTTATTTATTTATTTGACAGAGATCACAAGTAAGTAGGCAGAGAGGCAGGCAAGAGAGAGAGAGAGAGAGGAGGAAGCAGGCTCCCTACCGAGCAGAGAGCCCGACACGAGGCTCGATCCCAGGACCCTAGGATTATGATCTGAGCCGAAGGCAGAGGCTTTAACCCACTCTGCCACCCAGGTGCCCCATCTTCTGCCCATTTTTTGACATGATTTCTGTTTTGTGGGAGCCATCCATAAATAGCCTGGTCTGTACTTGTCATTCCTTAGATATGTAAGCTGGTATAGAAGTTTCTGAAACATCATGTAAGAAGATATTTTATACTGGGTTTAATCTTCAACTGGGTTTGTAAGGTTACTAAGATATATGGACTCAAGGGAAAGATGATATCAGATGCCATCTTCACCTAGATCTTCTAATTCACAGGCACTGGATTGCTCAGTGAACCAACACTGATAGATATGTATCTGTAGATTCAGGTCCACCGGCATTGAGGTCTATATTACTTTCTAGTGTATTCTGGGAGGAAGTGGGGTTAGGGTGAAAGGAGATATTAATAAATGGTATCTTTCATCCTTCCCAATACTTTCACCTCAGGTTCTGATTTGCACATCAATTTACCTACTCCATCTTGAACAATCTTAGACTCATCAATCTATGCCATCATTCTTGGTTCCCCAATGTTGTGGTCTTGCCTTCGAATAACTTGGATCTTATACTAACTCAGTCAGACCATTGTGGATCATAATGAAGCCTCTTGTTTTACTCTGGGTTATATTATTTGTAGACACCTTCTCTCTTGCTTTGCTGTGGACAGTACTGGGTGTCATCTTTCATATAAGCATTGACCAGAATCCTCCCATGAGTCTGAGAGTACTAAATAGGCTTCAGGTTGTAAAAGACCAAGTGGGAAAGTTGGCATGAAGATCAGAACCTGATTCAAATTCATCTTACACCCATATTGTCTCTATGCCCTAGCCCCTTTTGGTCTAAATGTCCCCTTCTTCTGCACCAGTCTAGAACTGAGGTCCTAGTATTAATCTAAAGGAACATACCTGAAATATAGGTAGTATGATCCCAAGTTAAAACAGAATATGAGAGGGAACAAAGATGAGAATGCACATGGCACATATAGAAATGATAATAGACTACAGTAAGTTTTGAGTAAGCAAATGGTTTCCACTAGAGATGGCACATGTTCAGGCTTAAAAGGAAGGTGGGAGCTATATCATGGAACTCTTTGAATGCTAGCTTAATAGAATATGAATTTAACCTGTAGATAAAAGTCACTCTGGTGTAATTCATAGGTCCTGAACTTGTTATTAAACTCAAGCTGAGCCTTTTAATTTTTGTTCAATTACTCATTCCCTGTATGGTTAGACAAATGGTTCTAATTATAGGAACCTCCTGCCAATTGAGCATACCCATTTTGCTGATTTGTATTAGAATAAATGAGTAACTAAAACAGTGACCACAGTGCTGGCAGAGAGCAAGTATTTATAAAGGGGCAAATTATCACTAAAATTTGGGGAGAATGTGTGGATAAGAGTGGTATTTTAGGAAGAGTAATTTGACTGTTTGATGGGATTGTAGTTTCAGCATATTATAAAGTCAAAGGGAATCAATCATTATATCTATATAATAATAAAGAATCATGTTCTGGACCAAGATAAGATTCTGTATGTGTATCCCCAAATTTCAAGTAAGTGGGATAATGTTGGTGCTGAAGAAGCATATTGGTGATGAAGATGAGATTTGACTTTATAGCTATTGATTTTTATATCAAAGTGGTGAATACAAGAGGATATGTATATGTATGTCTGAGATATATGCTGGACACAAAATGTTTGGATTTGGAAACTTTCTGCACGTAAGTTGAAATGGGAACAAAGACAGTGGTTAAGGTCTGTTCCAAGCACAAAACATGCTTCTAAAGGTCAGGAGGGGAAAAAATAACGCAATGAAGATGCATGTATGTATATATTAAAGATGGAATTGTACTCCTATCTCTAAAGTTGTGTCATTGGGTCCATACAATTTATGTACTTTGTTCCTGGCTGCATACGTGTGCTTTTCTCATGTCACCACCAGGTGGAGCACAAACCTCACTATATCTAATGCTTGAGGCTATGAACTAAGTTCAAGAAATTCAGGGCTTTTTATTGTCTACTTCACTGAAGATATTTTGCATAATAACTAATATAGATGGGATTTGCAAAAAGATCCAAAAGCAGGACTGTATGTCTCCCGTATTTCCCTAGAACATAGGCTTGTTTTCATAGAGGGCTGTTTGCAGCTATTTTGATGTAATTAATTGGAAGAAATGAGCAAATAATTTCTGTTCTCTGAAGTCACCTTTATTTAGATGTGCTTGCTGTACACAAACTTTTACCTTTTCCGAACCACAAATCCATATAATAACTTTTATTTTAATTCTGAACAGCATAAATCTCAGGAAAAATAGCGTTAGAGAGTATTACAGTAAAATTAATTCATACTCTATGAACATTTTTTTAAAGTTTTTATTTAAATTCCAGTTAGTACAGGTGTAATATTAGTTTCAGGTGTACAATTTAGTGATTTGACATTTCCATACAATACCCGGTTCTCATCACAAGTGCACTGCATAATCCCCACCACCTATTTAACCCATCCTTCACCCACCTTCCCTCTGATAACCATTAAATTTGTTGTCTATAGTTAAGAGTCAGTTTCTTGATTTGCCTTTCTCTCTCTCTTTTTTCCCTTTTCTCATTTGCTTTGTTTCTTAAATTCCACATATGAGTGAAATCATATAGTATTTGTCTTTCCCTGACTGATTTATTTTGCTTAGCATAATACTTTCTCCATCCGCATTGTTGTAAATGGCAATATTTCATTATTTTTATGGCAGAGTAATAGTTCATTGTATGCATGTGTGTGTGTGTGTGTGTGTGTGTGTGTATAATATCTTCTTTATTCAACAGTCAGTGGGCATTATTGCAGATGACGTTGCTACAAATATCAGGTGCATGTATCCCTTCAAAATAGTATATTGTATCCTTTGGGTAGTAGTGCAACTGTTGGGTCATACAGTAGTTTTTCATTTTACTTTTTGAGGAACCTCCATTATGTTTTCCACAGTGGCTGTGCCAAATTACATTCTCAAAAACAGTGCAAGAGTGTTCCCCTTTCCCAACATCCTCACCAACATCTGTTGTTTCTTCTGTTGTTGATTTTAGCCATTCTGGCAATTGTAATTTTGATTTGTATTTCCCTGATGATGAGTGATGTTGAGCATCTTTTCATGTGTCTGTTGGCCATCTGTATGTTTCTTTGGAAAAATGTCTATTCACGTCTTCTGCCCATTTTTAAACTGGATTATTTGTTTTTTACTTGTTAAGTTCTATAAGTTCTTTATATATATTTGGATATTAACCCATTATCAGATGTCATTTGTAAATATCTTCTCCCACTCCTTAGGTTACTTTTTAGGTTTGTGGACTGTTTCCTTTGTTGTGCAAAAGCTTTTTATCTTGATGAAATCCCAGTAGTTCACTTTTGCTTTTGTTTCCTTGCCTTTGAAGATGTGTCTAGCAAGAAGTTGCTGTGACTGAGTCAAAGAGGTTTGTGTTCTAGGATTTTGATGGATTCCTGTCTCATATTAAGGTCTTTCATCTGCTTTGGATTTATTTTTGTGTATGGTGTTAGAAAGTGGTCCAGTTTCATTCTTCTGCATGTGACTGTCCAATTTTCCCAACACCATCTACAAAGTGAAAATAGAGCTATCCTATATCCCAGCATTGCTCTACTAGGTATTTATCCAAAGGATACAAAAGTAGCAATTCAAAGAGGCTCATGCATCTCAATGTTCATAGCAGCAGTGTCCACAATAACCAAACTATGGAAAGAGCCCAGATGTCCATCAACAGATGAGAGTATAAAGAAGATGTCATAAATATATACATATATTATATATAATATTCCATTATATAATGGACTATTACTCAACCATCAAAAAGAATGAAATCTTGCCATTTTCATTGACATGGATAGAAATAAAGGGTATTACACTAAGTGAAATAAATCAGTCAGAAAAAAAAACAAACACCATATTATTTCACCCATATTTGGAATTTAAGAAACAAAACAGATGAACATAAGAGAAAGGAAGGGAAAGTAAAATAAGATGAGAACAGAGAGGGAAACAAACCATAAGATTCTTAATTATAGGAAACAAACAGACTTGCTGGAGGGGAAGTGGTTAGGGGGAAGGGGCAACTGAGTGATGGGCATTAGGGAGAGCACAAGATGTAATGAACACTGGGTGTTATATGCAACTGATGAATCATTGAATTCTACCTCTGAGACTAATAATACACTATATATTAATTAACTTGAATTTAAATAGGAGCACCTGGGTAGCTCAATCAGTTAAGCATCTGCCTTCATCTCAGGTCATGATCCCAGGGTCCTGGGATTGACCCCTGAATCAAGCTTCCTGCTCTGCGGAGAGCCTGCTTCTCCCTCTCCCTCTGCCTGCTGCTGTCCCTGTTTGTGCATGCGCGCTCTCGCATTCTCTCTCTCTCTCTCTCTCTCTTTCTCTGCCAAATAAATAAATAAAATGTTCTTTAAAAATTGAGTTTAAATAAAAAAATAAAAAGACATAAACAATGAATCTTGGAACACTGAAAAAATAAAATAAAATCTTAAAAAAATAAAAGGACATAAACAATAATAACAAAAATGTCTATACTATCCAAAGCAATCTACACATTTAATGCAATCTCTACCCAAATACCACCAGCATTTTTCACAGAGCTAGAACACACAATCCTGAAATTTTTATGGAAGCACAAAAGACTCTGAATAGCCAAAGTATTCTTGAGAAAGAAAAGCAATGCTAGACGCATCACAATTCTGAACTTCAGGTTATGTTATGAAGCTATAGTGATCAAGATAGTATGGTACTGGCAAAAAAAAAAAAAAATGAGCACATAGATCAATAGATCTGAATGGAAAACACAGAAATGGACCCACAACTATATTGTTAATTAATCTTCACCAAAGCAGAAGAGACTATCCAATGGGAAAAAGACAAAACTACTTTGTCATTTATTTCAGTCTTTATTTTAAAATATATGTTGTCAGTTATGCGTATAGCCACACCAGCTCTCTTTTCATTTCCATTTGCACAAAATACCTTTCTCTATTCCTTCTCTTTCTGTGTATGTCCTTACCTCTGTAGTGAGTCTCTTGTAGGACGTATATAATTTTATTTTTATCCATTCAGTTATTGTCTCTCCCTTTTCAGTTAATCTGTCTTTTGTTGAAGAATTTAGTGTATTAACATTTAAGGTAATTATTGATGGGTATGTACCTGCCATTTTTTAACATTTTTTAAAGCTTATTTTGTAGATTCTCTGTTGTTGTTGTTTTCTTTTTTGCTCTCCTTTTCTGGTTTGGTGACTTTCTTTAGTGTTATATTTATATTTTGTCCTAATTTTCTTTGTGTATTTATTATGAATTTTTCCTTTGTAGTTACCATGAGGTTCATTATATCATCCTATGTATGTAAGTTTATTGTATGTTGATATCAACCTAAATTTGGATACATTCCAAAACTTCATTTTTATTCCTCTCCCCATGTTTTGCTTTCAATGTTATTTTTTACAACCTTTTTAAAAAATAATATTTTAGCTAATTTTTGTAATTTTGGGTAATTTTGTTCATTTCTCCTTTTCACCTTTATAGTAACTTTGTAAGTGATAATAATAATAATAAGTGATGAAATCACTACTTTTACCTATATTTAACTTTTCCATTGCGATTTTTATTTTTATGTGTTTTCTTGTTATTAATTGGTACCATTTATTTTATTTTATTTATTTATTTGACAGAGAGAGACAGCAAGAGAGGGAATACAAATGAGGCACTGGTGAGAGAGAAGCAGGCTCCCTGCTGAGGAAGGGAGCCTGATGGGGGGCTCAATCCCAGGATGCTGGGATCATGATCTGAGCCAAAGGCAGACGCTTAATAACTGAACTACCCAGGTGCCTCAGTTCCATTTTTTTTTCAGCTTGAAGAAGTCCTTTTAATATTTCTTATAAGGCCAATTTATTTTTTGCTTGTCTGGAAATTTGTATCTCTTTTTCAAATCTGAATAATTTTACCAAGAAGAGTATTTTTCGTTGGAAGATTTTTGGTTTACCCCCCCCCCTTTCAGCACTTTGAATATTTCATGCCACTCCCTTCTTGCTTGCAAAGTTTTTGCTGAGAAATATGTCAATAGCCTTATGGGGTTTCCCTTATAGGTAGCCATTTGTTTTTCTCTTGGTGCTTTTAAGCTTCTCTCTTTATTTGTACCTTTTGAAATTTTAAGTATAACATGTTTTGATGTGGATCTCTTTGGATTAAATTTATTTAGGAGCACCTGGGTAGCTCAGTGGGTTAAGCCTCTGCCTTCAGCTCAGGTCATTATCTCAGGGTCCTGGGATCAAGCCCCACATCGGCTAAGGGAGCCTGCTTCTTCCTCTCCTCTGCCTGCTTCTCTGCCTACTTGTGATCTCTCTCTATCAAATAAATTTAAAAAAATCTTTAAAAAATTTATTTAGAACCCTCTGGGCTTGTAGAATCTGGATGCTATTTCCTCCCCTAGGCTAAAGAAGTTTTCAGCAGTTATTTCTTCAATTGAGTTTCTGCCCCTTTATCTATCTCTCTTTTTCTGGGACCCCTATAATGCAAATGTTATTATGTTTGATTTTTCACAGGTCCCTTGAGTTACCTTTATTTTTATTTTCTTATTCTTTAAGTTTTTATTTGAATCCCAGTTAGTTGATGAACAGTGCATTATCAGTTTCTGATGTTGTATAATGCATAATATAGTCATTCAAAACCTCCATACATCACCTTGTGCTTATTATGACACTCCTTAGTACCCACCACCTATTTAACCTATCCCCCTACCCCTTCCCCTCTGGTAACCATCAGTTTGTTCTCTCTAATTAAGAGTCTGTTTCTTGGTTTGTCCTTCTTTCCCTCTTCTTTATTCCCCTCTTACACATTTGTTTTGTTTCTTAAATCCCACATGTGAAAATAAAAAGTTTCTGCACAGCAAAGGAAATAATGAAACTTAAAGGCAATATACAGAATAGGAGAAGATATTTTCAAATGGCATTTCTTATAAAGGGTTAGTATCCACAATATGTAAAGAAGTTACACAACTCAATACCCCCTAAAATAATCTAATTTTAAAATGGCAGAAGATATGAACAGACATTTCTCCATAGAATGCATCCAGATGGTCAATAAATACATGAAAAGGTGTTTACCATCACTTATCATCAGTGGAATGCAAATAAAAACTACAATGAGATATCACCTTACACTTGTCAGAATGGCTAAACAACACAAGAAACAATGAGTTTGGGCAAGAATGTGGAGAAAAAGGAACCCTCATGCACTGCTGGTGGGGAGACAAACTGGTGCAGCCACTCTGGAAAACAGTATGGAGTTTACTCATAAAGTTAAAAATAAGGTTACCATTATATCTAGCAATTGTACTACTAGGTATTTAGCCAAATAATACAAAAACACTAAATCAAAGGGATGTATGTACCCCTATTTTTATAGCAGCATGATCTACAATGGCCAAGATATGGTAGCAGCTGAAATATCCATTGATTGATGAATGGATAAAGAAGATGTGGTATAGA
>PISX010035985.1:0-12412 GCA_004024625.1 Mellivora capensis | reverse complement strand
GACACTCAGACACCCTTCTGTCACCCTGCGGGACCTGGGGCCACGCTGACCCCTCGTGGGCTTCACCCCGGTTTAGCCTCTGGAGCGATGTCCCTCCGTGGAGCAGACTTTTAAAAGTCCAGATTTAGTGCTCCGTTGCTCCGCCACTTGCAGGGAGCCGGCCCCTCCCCCGCGGTCTATCCTCCCATCGCTTTCGATTCACTTCTCCGCCGGTCCTACCTTTCAGAAAGAGGTCGATTTCCTGTTTCCAGAATTGCTGTTCTTCCTTTCTTCGATCTCCCGTTGGATTTGTAGGTGTTCGCAATTTTTTGATAAGCTATCTAGCTGATCTCCTGCTACCTGATGTCGTCTCAGCTGCTACTTCTCCGCCAATTTGCTCCTCCTTCCTCCAGCCTCCTTTCTTAAACCCTTATTCAAATACCACCTCCTGCATGAACCTCTCATGATAAATGCAGACTGTGGCCTCTTCTTCCTTAGAACTCATAATACTTGCTTCTATATATGTTGCACTATATTACAGTTGTTTGTACACACATCTAATTTGTTTAGGCTTCTTGAGGACCAACTCCATGCCTTGTACTATTTTATATTCTGCATTGCACTGTACAGATAGTAGGTAATCAGTAAATGTCTGTTGAAAGATATTAACAAATAACCAGTAAAGATTTGGCAAGTTCTGGGGATTATAATACAGGAAGGCAGTTATGATCCACCTCTAAGAAAATTAAGTGCAACTTGTTAAAGACAAAAACAGTTACATAAAGTGAACTGTCTTCATCTTTCCAAACATTTATTAAAGCACGTTTATAAAAGGGCTCTTAAGGGGCACCTGGGTGGCTCAGTGGGTTAAGCTGCTGCTTTCAGCTCAGGTCATGATCTCAGGGTCCTGGGATCAAGCCCCGCATCGGGCTCTCTGCTCATCAGGGAGTCTGCTTCCCCCTTTCTCTCTGCCTGCCTCTCTGCTTACTTGTGATTTTCTCTCTGTCAAATAAATAAAATCTTTAAAAGGGCTCTTAAGCTTAACACATTTTGGTTTAAATCAGAATCATGGGAATAGCCACACGTTACTAAGCTTTACGAAAATCCAAATCCTTGGTTTCATATTAGAACAGTAACAACATATCCTTGGTGATTATCTCATTCACCTTCTTCATGTTCCCTCCAAGAGCAGGATAAGGAGGTTTGTTGACCTGGCTCCAGTCGACAGGCACGCGGATCATTTCATAAAGCTGAAAGACCACTAAAGCATCTGCAAGGTCACTAAAACAAGAGGAAAAGATGATGAAGGAGGAGGAATTTTTATTAAGCACAATGGAGGTAGGCTTAGGTCTTCAAAAACACAACAGGGTCATTAAACACTTAAAAAATGACAAGACAAGGGTGCCTAGGTGGCTCAGTTAGTTAAGTGGCCAACTTGTGATTTAGGCTCAGGTCATAATTTCATGTCATGAGATCAAGCCCCATGTCTGGCTCCATGCTCAGCAGGGAATCTGCTTGAGCTTCTCTCCCTCTGCTCCTCCCCCCACTCACTCGCGTGCGCGTTCTCTCTCGCTCTCTAAAATTAATAAATCTTTTAAAAAAAAGTATCATTTGACTCAGAACCCCTTTTTATTCTTTTCTCAATTTTTAATTGTAAATTCTAGCTAGGTAACATACAGTGTAATGTTGGTCTCAGGAGCAGAATTCAGTGGTCGACCCAGAATTCTAATCTAGGAATCTCTCCAAAAATTTTAATAAATGTTTACAAAAATAATAAGTACAAAGACATTTATTGCTACATTATTCATTAATTTGGAAGCAAATTAAATGCCTGGCAGTAGGGGGCTGCTGAATAAACTATCCATGCCATGCATGGACTCCTGGTCCACAGTAAGAAATAAAGTTTATCTCTATGTACTAACATGAAAAGTTTTACAAGATATATTACATTTTAAAAAGCAAGTGGCAGAACACAGCATACAGTTTACTATATGTAAAACTCATTTTCAAAATTGAGAGTATTTAAATACCTATATGTGCTATGGACTGTTAATAGCAATACCTCTAGGCAGGAAAAAAAGGATTATGGGAGATGTAAGGGAAGTATTATCATGTTTTAATTCATTCTACATACTCACATATTTCCTGAAACTTGTTCAGTGAGAATACATTCATGTATTACTTATGTATTATGATTTTTAAAACTTTTAAAAATATACAAAATCACAATAGCTATAAAGTAGGCAGCTGTTCATGTTAAATAATGAGGATTAAGAGGAAGGAATTTATGAGCAAGTAGGCGTTACTGAAGTAAGAATAGTTCTACTTTGGATTCAGAAAAACACATTCTTCTGAGATGCTCAAAGTATATCCATTGAGTCTGTTTTCAATTCTGTATGCTAAGGACAAAAAGCAAGAGCAACTGTTTTTTTTTTTAAATTGTTGCCTCTGTGATGTATTATGTCGCTTTTCTCTCTCAACAGCTTGTTCACCAAGTTGTTTTGCTAAGATTCATATGAAAGTTACTTTGCAACTCTGGACGTACACCCTATGGCAATGAAGGGGACTGGACCCTGTGCTGAGTGATGGAAAGATAACATCTATTATGAAGGCAATTAAGAGCTGGCTTGGTTATGTATAAAAGTACATGGAGAGTTTTATATTAAAAAATTACTAAAGGATTTGTATCGGCTCTGAATTTTTCTTTTTTTACTTTAAGTGAATTCACTCTTACTTCTATTTGGTGAGGTATTATTCATGTTTTGCAAATAGGAAAACTGAAACCCAGAAGAGTTGAAATGATTTCCAGAGAATTCAAGATACATTCCTGAACCAACCAGTCACAGAAAAATTCTAGGACTAACAGTTCTTCAAATATATTAAATAACTTGTATGGGGGGAGAATTTTCATTTAAAATCAATCTAAATTATGCTAAAGCTTTGGTTTGCTTTAGATTTGGTGTACTGCAAGAGAGGAGTTAAAATAACTTAGGGTTTAGGATTATGATCCAGACACAAATTCATGCACACATGGTTCTGCTGCCAACTAGACCTCTGGCTACTATTTTTCTATATATGACAGTTCTCTTGAGGGTTATATTAACTTTTGAGAATTTTCTGAATTCTCTTTTCCAAAATAGAATTACATGTGCCTAGAAGTCCTATGCTAGCACTTCAGGACTTTGACTAAAAAATGTTGTCAATTCTCTTCTCCACTGTCAACCAGGGAGAACTCTAGTGATCATGACATTTATGAGAAAGTTACCATGGGTGTCACTCAACAAATCTTAGTCCCCCAGTATTAAATTTACTTTGTAATTTAAAAAGAAATTTACTTTGAAAATTTCATGCTTTTGTAAAAAAAAAAAAAAAAAGCAAGTATATTTAAGTCACTAAGATTAAAAATAAGTCTTCTCACTACTCTCCATCCTACTAACCAGGGTGCATACAGTTTGGTATTCATCCCTCCAGGTTCTTAAAAACTTCATATACAAATGTGTGTACACTCAATTTTTCTGCAAGATAAGAAAGAAGTTTAATCCCAACATTTTTTTATGCTATAAATGCTTATATTAAGAAAAGTTCAAATAAACAACTTACCATTACACTACAAGGAGCTAGAAAAAGAAGAAACTCTTCCAAAATTTAGTAGAGGAAAGAAATAATAAAGAAAGATCAGAAATAAATAAAATAGAGAACAGAATAAATAATATAACACTGAGTGTAATGACCAGTTTTTCCAAAACAAATAAACAAACAATACTAACAATGTTTTGTATATACTCAATTTTAAAATAAAAATGGAATCATACTAGACCTATTCTTCTTCTTTTTAAAAAAGATTTCTTTATTTTAGAGAGGGGGGTGCAGGGATGGGGGTGACAGAGGGAGAGAGAATCTTAAGCAGACTCCCTGCTCAGTGTGGAGCCCCACACAGAGCTCGATCTCACAACCCCAAAATCACAACCCCTGAGATCACAACCTGAGCTGAAAGCAAGAGTCAGGTGCTTCACTGACTGTACTACCCAGATGTCCCTGACATATTATTATTTTCTCTCAAATATGTATTATAGACATTCTTTCACATTATTCTATAAAGATCTTATCCCTCTCCTCATCATCTATCTCTACCCCCAGTATCTGATTCCTTTACTGCCTTCCTACTATAATAAGAATTCTAGTCTAAATGATATTTATCTCTGTCATCTAGCTGGAATTTACACACTTTTAAAGGATTCATCAAATATTAGTCCATCACATCAAAGCCAGTTACCGTAAGATAGTACTGGTTTTAGATTTTTTTTAAATATTTATTTATTTGAGAGAGAGAGAGAGAGAAAGAGAGAGAGAGAGAATGAGAGGGGAGAAGGTCAGAGGGAGAAGCAATAGCCAAGATACTCCCGTGGAGCTGGGAGCCCAATTTGGGACTTGATCCTGGGATTCCGGATCATGACCTGAGCCGAAGGCAGTCATTTAACCAACTGAGCCACCCAGGAGCCCTGGTTTTAGAATTTTTTTTAATTTTTTATTTTTTTAAATATTTTATTTTTGTAAGAGAGAATAAGCACAAGTCAGAGGGAGATGGAGAGGGAGAAACAGACTCCCCACTGAACAGGAAGCAGGGCTCGATCTCATGACCTTGAGATCACGACCTGAGCCAAAGGCAGATGCTTAACGACTAAGCCACCCCAATGCTCTAGTTTTAGATTTTTAACAAGACTTTGAGTATACACCAAGAAGCAGATATTACTATATCATAAATCTTCAATTAGCCAGTGAATTGGTCTTTTGTGGCATTAGACTTAAGTTCAATATTTAAATAATAATTTATTGTTCATTAAGGAGTTTCCTTGGTGTGTAAATTATTAATATATAATTTTGCAAAAGTTGAGTTCTTTTCCATTTTTAAAGGCAGGCTGGTAGCTCCTATAATAAAGAGAGAAGGAAGGTCTCTTCTTATACAAACCTAGGAAGACACATTGTTAGCACTACCAGACAGCACAGAAAATGTTCAGTAAAATGTTTTCTTAGTTCTACCAACGTTGATAATGTGTTGTCATTTTAAACAAAAAAGAGTAAGATAAATCACAATTACTCAGGGAAAGCAAGTTATTTCTGCAAATTAGAAGCAAATATCTACAACAAATTACAGGAAAAGTGAGGTAGATTTTGGCACAAATAGAAAGTGTGAATTATAATTTAAAATACTGATTATAATGAGAAGAACAATTTATAAAATATTACTATTCTATTCTGCTAATTTTTTACTTTTCTGATCAATAATTATAAGAGTAAGATGGATTATCTGTACCAAATTGGTTGTTTACATCATCAAAAACTATAACTACTATCATATTCTGATCTTTTTAAATAATACCATACTTTTTTTTAAAAGAATCCATTGTATTGTCAATCTCCAGGATTCTGAAATTCTAAATATTGGCTAAAATTCCTGTGATTTTTAGAAAATGTACTAATGTAAATGTACCTAAGGTGTGAAACTAGAAAAGTTGGACTCTGGCCATAAAACTAAAATACAACAAAATATTTACCTGTACAAATGATTAATGTATGGGTTGACCCCCAAGGAATTCATCCAGTTCCGAAATGTTCTCTCTTCCTTGCTCTCTCCTAGAGTAGACACAAGTTTGTACTGATGATTCAGGACAAAATGCAGTAAGAAATATATTTTAAACCATCCTGGCAGGTGTAAACCAGCCAGACATACTTTTCAGTGGTTTCTGTGATACTACCATCTTTTGGGGGGTGGGGGGAATAAGTCTTATTGCCAAAGTCCCTTCCCCGCCCCATCTATATAGGCCTCCATTTGCTCTAAATTTCTCTATCTAGAGTCCTTTCTTTAATGTCTGTGAACTACTGAGTCATGGGTTTCTCTGTCCAGAAAGTGACAGAGAAACTCATATGGTCATATCTGGAGTTATGATTACATGCAAAATGGACTGGCTAAAAATTAAAACTCTTTTAGCATTCATGGTAATATCAGCACAGTAAACACAAAAGAAAAGCTGTGCTTTTCCCAATGCAGTGTTTCTAAATTTGTACAGGTTTTTATTTTACACAGGGAAGGTTCTGGGCACACAAACTAACATTTTAATTATACCAAACAGCAATGAAGGGGAAAGGGGATTACAGGTAATATAAGAATAGGCAATGAAGGGATATAACTATTTTACAGGTTTCATGAGTTATTTTAGATTGATGTAGCCCCCACACAGGGTGCTAAGAGAAAAACATCTAATCCTAGTAAGTCCCTAGACCTCAGAGATCACCTCAGTTAGAAACTCCTTGCAGGCACTATTATTTAACCTGTGATTACCTAACCTCCCTGAGCATTCCCTTCGTAGCAGTGCTCACACCATCTGTAAGAAAAACGTGGGCTATTATGTACCACAAAGTAGTAGAGAGTGATATACTCTCCCTGCCATGTCTGCCTTCTGTTCATCCCCTAGACTGCAAATAATCCCAAGTGACTATCTGTAGTATTATCTGTTTTCAGCAAAGGAAGGGAGCAATGGAATGTCCTAACTTACACCTCATCACCAGACTTGCGAAAAACATTTTGTAAACAAACATTTACACCTCTCATCACTTGGCAAGTTCAGGTCACTCTCTAGACTTTGACTCATGTGGGATTCCCAGAACAAGGATGCATCCAAATCTATAACCATCTGAGCTCCAGAGACCCATTCCTAAGGAGCCTCCCCTGCAATCATCTTCAGAATAAGGGCCACAGGTAAAATAATCCTGCACACTCAGAAGAGAAACCAAACCTTGTAAAATATAAAGGATTCTGGTTTTTGTGCCGCTGTTCAGGAAATAATCTGTCCACTATAATTTCGTTTGATTTTCTATTCTACTACCTAACGGTGTTCCCAGAATCTACTTTAATTATTGATCTATTAAACTGGGTAGCCATATAATTTAAATTCCATTCCCTTGGGTCTGCATAAAAGGTAACTGACCAGTCTGCTGTATCTGCCACTATCACTTTATGATAAATAACCTATTTGAAAACCCTTTAAAAAAGAACCAAGTTAAACTAAATATTACTAGAAATCATGCTTGCTCTTTGTAGGAGTTATTAAATAAGTACCAATTATATATAACTTTCCCCAAAGCAACATAAATATAAGCATACTATCATCAACAGTTTGATGCATGTGACTTGGATTTACCTTTGAGCTGCTTCTTTATTACATTCTGTAATAGATTTTTCTCTAGTAATTAAGAAAATGTTACATTATTTCCTTCTGGGAAAATCCAAGTTATGTTTTAAAATTACAAACACTGATAATGTAACAATAGTCTCATTTTTAATTGAAATAATATCCCAATTCCGCTGAACCTGATGGTATAGCAAATAAGATTTAAAAAGACACTAGTATTTTGACTGAGTTCTGAAACTGTTTCGAGCTTCAGGGTGTCATATTTCTTCCCATTGTTCTCAACTGATTATATTGTTACTATTTTCATTTCTGATGCCTGGAAAGTAAAATAGATTATGTAAGTGAACATTTATTTATCTAACACCATTTCAAGTTGTCTTGGTAAATAAATGCTCAAAGCCAGAAGCACTACGCATTTGTGCAAGAGCCATGGTAAAGCATTACAAAAACATATGTATTCCAGATTGTGAATGTTGTCCATATTGCAGATAACTAAAGCAATCTTAGAAGTAAAATATTCACTGCTGATATAAAAGATAGAAAGACTATAAAACATTTCATTTTTAGGGTCAAACTAATATCTGCAATTGACAAAAGTTTCAGAAGAAAAATAACAAATATGCTACAAGGAGACTACTAAGAGGAAAGAAAAGGAACTAACATATTTAACACTCACTAAATGTGCTAAGTGATGTTTTCCTCTTTCTAACCTATTACTGAGGACATACTGTATGCTAAACTCTTTTATTCATGAAATGTCATTTTAACTTGCTCTGTAGTTCTCCAAAATTATTACTACTAATCTTGTTTTATAGATGAGAAAAACAAAGCTCATAGAAGTCATTCAGATACTAAATGGTGGACCCATAATTTGAACAAAGTGTAATAACATGGCCTATGTATTTTCTATCACCACAAATGAATTCTGAGATGGCCCCTCTATACAAAGCCCACAGATTTGGCTCAGTTTAATATGAAGGTTTTATATTTAGTTGGGCTTTTAATTCCACACAGATAAAATTATTTGCAATGAGAATATGAATATGGGTTATGATAAGGTCAAGCTTCGAATATCGTAAGAATCTATAAAAACAAATTTACAGAGGAAAAATTCCACTTGACAGTTGAGTCAAATATATTTTTGGCAGACATATCAAGGATATACATATGTTCTAAATAAAGATGATTGATAAATATTTCCCATAGTATCTTCTTATATAAATAGAGGAAATACTAATGGAAATGTTTAGCAATCTTACTCACACTGAAAAATTCCAAAAGCATGCTGAACACTAGCAAAAGAATTCAAACATGGCAAATAAGAGAGCGAGCAAGTTGGAAAAGATATCTAGCAAGAACTCGGTGACTATAAAAAGCAGATCATTTTTAATATGCCACTCTAAACAATGCCTTCTATTGTAAGATACAGAGGGATTTTGAAGTTTTCCAGACTGATAAAAACCTAGCAGTCTTCCATTTTATTTATTTTTTTAAGTTCTAATTCCTCACCCTCAATTTCTCTGCTGAAAAATCTACTCCTTTGTCCATTTTCCCACTCAATTACATACCTGTGCGGAGAATATAGTCTTTTTTTATTTTGAGAATATAGTCTTTATCTTCCCTCTCAATTACATATCTATGTAGAGAATATAGTCCTTATTTTACTAGACCTCAGGAAGAGTGAATTGAATTAATCATATTCCTCAAAGAACATATTTGTTAAATCTGAAACTTCTTTCATTAATCAAGAAGATGCAATTATAAAGTGTTACGGACATTGGAACTCTGGTTGTGGTAGTCAAAGAGAAGATCATGAAAGTTACTTCTCATTCTAACCCCCTCCCAGGGAAGGAAGGGAGTAAGGCAGGTTCTGTGAGAGAAAGGACACTGCAACATCAAATTCTCCCCACCAACAAGAATCCTTACTTGAAGACTGCCTTCTCCAAACCAGGGCAACTGGTGAGACTATTTTAGGATGGGTCCCTCCCTCTGACTGCTGCCACTGTTTTCACCTTTAGTTCTGATACCAATGTGGGTTTGGGTATACGTGTGAGAGTATGATAACAAAAAAGAAGACAGGCTAGGAAACAAAGATAGGGAGAAAGAACTAGATAACAAGAATGTTTTTGTCATTATGACAATTCCTATATCATAAGCTTCAATGACATTCAAGAAATGTAACATAGCTAAGTAATACAAAATAAAACCTAAACAGATCCTTCCAAAGATTACTAGTGATAAAAGATAAGTGTGTTTATTCAAAGGAGAGGGATAAAGGCTTTACATCATGAAATCCAATTGTCAAAACTGATTTTTGGTGTGTTTACAACTACAATATCCCATCATTATAGAAGGCAAATTCAGTGGGTAGTTTACATAATCAAGCCTTGATGTGCTATTCTAATTCAGTTTCATTTGTGTTTCTTCCTTGTTGTCATTCTTTAGGCATATTAAGACAGAAAAAACACAGCATGAACAATGCAAAAAATAAATTATCAACCCAGATAGAAAGAATAAATGGTACTAATAAAAAGAAGGTTCAGAATGAACATATTTATAGAGTATAGAAAAGTACTAAATACAGTACCTACATTAGGAGGGGTCAAATCTGCATTTCACAAGGCAAAACAGGAAAGTATTATAAATTATGAGACAGATAACAATAGCCCACACACAACAAGACAAGTAGTGAGTATTTAAAATTTTTTCATGTACCTTAAAAACATTAAAAAGAGAACGATACTGGAGTCAAACTGTAGCTTTTAAAGGAGAAAAAAAAGCTACAAAATAATTATTTTTCCAATAGATAATTCATTGTCCATATTGGTGGTGGAGTTATGTTATGTGGTCATTTAAGAGACTACTTTAAACGTATGATAGTTTTTGGGACGCCTGGGTGGCTCAGTTGGTTGGTCGACTGCCTTCGGCTCAGGTCATGATCCCAGAGACCCAGGATCGAGTCCCGCATCAGGCTCCCAGCTCCACGGGAGTCTGCTTCTCCCTCTGACCTTCTCCTTGCTCATGCTCTCTCACTGCCTCTCTCTCAAATAAATAAATAAAATCTTTAAAAAAAAAAAAAAGTATGATAGTTTTTACTAAACACTGATGGAGAGATGACAGACAAGTAAGATTTACCCCAGCATTCTCTTTTAACAAAACCAACAATGACTGTCCTTAATAAGAACTTTTTAATGAATGCACATGCCTACACACAGAAACTGCATCTCCCACCACATTCCCCTACCTCTGACAGCAAAGTAGGTCACTACCACAAGAAGATACATACAGTGAAGCAATTAAAGGCAGAAAGAACATACCTTCCAATAAATTCATATCGATGTCATTATCAGGCTTGTGTAGGCATGGGTATGTGTTAAACAGATTAGCTACAAAAGCTAAATTAAGTTTAGGATTGCCTGAAACCACATCTGCAGGCGTAACAAACTGTCTGCAGCCCAGTTTATCTGCTTCTTGAAGCATGAATCCAGCACGCTTTAGGTCATTTTTCTCCTAAACAACAAAATAGAACAAAAATGGTCAACGTTAAACTTTTGATTGGCATAATTTTTTATTGACATACGTATTTAAAAGCAAGCACTTTTCTGGAAATATATTAAATGACAGATCAAAACAACTTCTCAAATTTTGTATCAGTCAGCTCCTACTGTTGAAATTATAGATAATTTGGTCAAGATCATATATCAGAACACCTTCTGGCTAAGAGGTTTAGTTATCTCACCCATTTTACTCTGAATAATATTTCCAGTAGACTCTTTTCTCAATGAAAAACAAATTGGGATACAAATAGGAAATTATTAAAATTAAAAGAACAGGACTTTTCACAAGTGCAAAATCCTGGAAACAAACCAAATGCTTGTCAACAGGAAAGGAGATGAATAAACTGTCTCATATTTACACTGTGACACTGAACAATGTGAGTGACTCTTATCCATATATGTTCAAAACAATACTAGGAATTTAACTACTTTTTTTTACAAAAAATAAATGAAAAGTAAAATGAAAAATTTAATTTTGTAAGGGATATATTTGGTTGAAAGAAAACTATATAGAGAAGCAAAAGGACAATGAACATAAGACTAAAGATGGTGATTATCACATTAAGGTGAGGCAAAAAGATGGAATAGGGAAGAAGTAGAGAGCTAAACACAAATTAATATCAAGGTCTTAGCTTTTTTGTTGGATTGATGGTTCATACAGACTTGTTAAAATTTTAAAACAACTACAAACAAAAATAAATAAAAAGAGGCACATCTATGGACCCATGGTAAGATTATATTATGACTAAGAATTATGACTTATCTCATTTTGTGCATTAGTTACAAAAAAGTAAAAATGTAAATGAAATCAGAGAAAGCAATGGGTTCAATGCTATTAAACAATATAAAGTTCCTAACGTAGACATGAACAAATTATAATATGTGGACCTTATTCAGATCTTAATTCAAATAAACGAGAAAGAAAATTTGATATTTAAGAAGCAATTGGAAAAGTCAATGTTGACTAAAGTTTTTTTTAAAGATTTTTATTTATTTATTTAATAGACAGAGATCACAAGTAGGCAGAGAGGCAGGCAAAGAGAGAAGGAAGCAGGCTCCCCGCTGAGCAGAGAGCCTGATGAGGGGCTCGATCCCAAGACCCTGGGATCATGACCTGAGCCGAAGGCAGAGGCTTTAACCCACTGAACCACCCAGGCGCCCCTTGACTAAATATTTTGATGATATTATAGATTATTGTTAATTTTTTAGGTATAATAAGGTATTATATTTTTAAAGTTTCTTTATCTTCTAGAAATACATATTGAAATACTTATCGATGAAATGATATGATGTCTAGGATTCGCTTCAAAATAACACAGGAGAGGGGTGCCTAGGTGGCTCAGTGGGTTAAAGCCTCTGCCTTCGGCTCAGGTCATGATCTCAGGGTCCTGGGATCGAGCCCCACATCAGGCTCTCTGCTCAGCAGGAAGCTTACTTCTCTTCCCCTCTCTCTCTGCCTGCCTCTCAGCCTACTTGTGATCTCTGTCTGCTAAATAAATTTTTTTTAAATCTTTAAAAAATTAAAAAAAACAAAACAAGCATCAGATTTTCACAGCAGTAAATTCCACAACCCCCACCAAAATGTACAGAGTTGTGATTTGGGGCTTGTAACAGAAATACTAATTTCAGTCAAGAGCTATCTGAATGAATGAAGCACTTCCATTTCTGTGGAATTTCTACCACAAGAAG
>PISX010035984.1:0-12421 GCA_004024625.1 Mellivora capensis | reverse complement strand
GCGCGGACCCTCGGGCCGTGTTTCTGGATCGAAGACCACGAGGAAGGGCTGGGCTCGCTCAGCCCCGCGGTGGGAGATCGCGGGCCGTGAGCGGACTTGGCAGGTAACGGGTCGAGGCATCGAGACTTGGCGGCGGCGCTTGCCTGGCGGTCGGATGTTCGGCGGGAGCCGCAGCCCCCTCGGTGCCCCGAGACCCCGGTCGTCCTGCACACGGCAACAAATCTGTCGGTAGTTTACCTTGACGTGAGAAGGAGACGACGTCCGCCGAGCGCCCACGTCTCAGTCATCAGAGTCTGTCTCTGTCGGTCGCGGATCAGGTGCCTCGAGCTCCGGGGCGGGCGCAGCCGGCACGTTCCCCGGACCCCGGCGTCCGGCCCGCGGGCAGCAGGAGGCTCGCCGGGGGCCCCCCGTGGGCGCGCCGAGTGCTGGCAGGTGGAGAGGACTCGTTTTCCTTCCCTGCCCAGCACTGACAGGGCAGCAGCGCTCCTGGTGGCCCCGGGGGCGCGGCCGGGGGACGGCTGCCGTCTGGTAGACCTCCGTTTGGGCTCAGGGCCAGCACCTCTCCCCCCGTTGATTTTACCTCCTCCTGGCATGTGCCGCCCCGTGAAAAAGGCAAGTGGCACCTCCATGTTATTTCGGAGACGGTGTTGACTGCCGATGGCCCCAAGGTTAGAGCCCAGGGAAAGGCAGGGTGAGTGGAAACACTGTGTATCCTTGCCCGTGGTCCGCGAGCCCCGACGTGGCTTCTCCCGGCTTCAGAGGTGGACTGGGCTGCGCTGGGTCTCCGGCTTGCCGACCCCAGGTCTGGGGGCTTCTTGGCCTCCGTGATCATGTGGGTCAACTCCTTACCACAGGTCCCTGTCTCGGTCTAGAACCCGTGTGTCCCCTGTGGTCCTGTCTCTCTGGAGAACTTGGGCTCACACTCCCGACACCTGCACAAACACCGGGACTCCCTCTAGGTTTTCCTCAGAACTTTTTTCTAGGCTTTTAAAGAAGACTTCATTTTCCATGATTCTCCAACAAATCCAAGTGGGACATACATCCGCGGCACCCGCGTCCCCGTGCGGAAGCAAGCAGTGTTAAGGAGGGGTCGGACAGAAAGCCATGGTGCATTCCGCGTCCGACCAGGGCAGCGGGCGTGTCGCAAACTCTCAGGAAGCAAGAACCTCTCGGGTGAGTCCCGTGTTCCTCCAGCCTCCTCAGTCGCCTCCGATCTGTCACCGAGGCCTCCGGACTGGCTCTCTCCATTGCTGTTTCCTGTTGCAAGCAGCCCCTTCCGGCCCGGGTCTCTGTAAGCATCTCCAGGGGATGCCCGATGTCACAGGAAGGGAGAGCCTCGTAGGTGGCCCCGGGACGTTCCCGTGGCCGTGCGCTTGGGTGCAGGGGCTCCCACAGATCGCTGATGGTCCCAGGGAGGGCGCCCGAGGAACGCCAGTGCCGAGGAGGGACCGTCTTTCCGCTGAGATGGGAAGCCTGGAGGCCCTGGAGAGGAAGGGAGCCCTGGTGTGGGGTCGCGGGCTGGCCTCCTGGTCGACGCGCCCTGCCCTCTGCCTGATGGCGGCTCCCGAGGGACTGTCAGGGCTCCGAGGGTGTAGACGTGCAGGCCTCGGAAGGGGGCGGAAACTTTTATGATGTTTGCGTATCAGCGAAATCCTTTCACTCGCTGACGGCAGACCGGGAGAGAGGATGTGGCAATTTGGAAATTTAATTATATCTCTGGAAGAAATGTATGCTTCTTAGAATGATTTTATTTAAAAAGCCTCAAAAAATAGAACTTATTTTTTTTCTCTATCTTGTGATTAATTCAAGCCAAGTAAAAGGAACCCATGACCTTTTGCTGACACCCTCTGGGGAGCTCTCATGTGCAGTATCTGTGAACCTCGAAATCTCAGTTTGTGTCAAATGAGCCTCGACAGGTAGAGTCCTGGGTTCCAGCGAGAGCGTGGCACATTCTGTTCCGTTTAAGTAAATGACACACTCGATCACAGCGGCATTATGCCACCTTCCTGTCAATCAGCAAGCTGGCGGGCCCCAGAACGTGGGCACACAGGGGCGCGAGATCTGGCAGACCCCGGCGTCCCAGCCCCCAGAAGGAAGTGAGGGTGTAGACACAGCAGTGAAGGGGGTGCGCGGGCCCGGCCCTGGGGGACGTGGTCCTCTGCGCCGTACGGGCTCCGGGCGCCCTAGTTTGTACGAGAGTTTCTGAAGCAAGGGACAGGCACGGAGTCAGACGGCTGGGTGGGCCACAGCGAGGGGGTGTCTATCCTGGGGCCCTCGGGGACCCGAGGCTGCTGGTGGATGTGTGTCACGCGCCGTGCACACGTGTGTGAGTGTGCGGGTGTGCGGGCTCACGTGCGGATTCATGCTTGTGAGGCCTGCGTATTTGTGCCGGATTGGTCTGTGGGCGCGTGTGTGCATTCGTCCTGTGTGTCGATATGTGCCTACGTGTGTCTCTCTGTGTGTATCTGCGCAGCAGCACCGTCTTTGTGTTGGCGAGCGCGAGTGTGTCTATGTGTCCCCGTGTGTGTTCATGCGAAGGGCGTGTGTACGCGCGACCCCGCCAGCCCTCGGCGCACGTGTGTACGCGCGACCCCACCAGCGCATGAACCTGCGCACCGCGGTGGCTCCACCACAAGTCCTGCCCTCCTGACCCTGGTGTTGCCCTCTGCCCAGCCCCCACCGTCATCCTGGCTGCAGGGCCCCATCTGTGGTCGCACTCCACCAGCCACAGCTACCCTGGGTGCGGATGCCCCTGAGGACCCGCCCGGGGGCTGGGGGGCGTGGACACCGCGGCACGGTGAGGTGTGACCTCTCATCACTCACAAGCTGGCCCAACACCGAACGGGAAAAGCCCTACCAGGAGCCTCCTTGTGCCTGGAGCGGGGACGTCGCAGAGGCGTGTCCTGGTCTTGCAGGGGCTGGGCCAAGGGGCTTTGTGTTCAGAGAGGCTGTTCCGCGTGGCCAGCTCCCTGGCGGGTCCACTACCTGGTCCCTGCAGCGGTCCTGGGCTCGGCGTTCCCCTCCGCGTCCCCCCGACGTCCCCCCACGACCCCCAGGACCGCATTTCTGTTGTCCTAACAGACCGGCTCAGGAGGGCGTCTGTGGCCGGGGTGGCTCTCGTGCCTTTGGCGCCGACTGCATGCCAAGCCTGCCGCCGTGCCAGCCCTTGGACGATTGCTCCCATTTTCCCCTCCAGGAAGCTTAGTGAGCTTCCGTGACGTCCCAGAAGGCCGTGGCTGGTCACGACTGGGACCCAAGTGCGTCTGATTCCCCAGTCTCCAGGTCTGTGACGAATGGCCCCGGGAGCCGAGGGTGTGGGGTCCAGGCCGGGCCCCAGGTGGACGCGGTTGAGGCACACATTCAGAACCACGCTCGGCATCTGTCCCTCTGGGGACCTCACCCTGCACCCTCTGTGGCCCCCAGGGGCTTTTTCGACACTTCCCCTCCCCCGATGAGCCAGGCTGACCTTCAGAGCAGCCCGTCCTCTGGCCACAGGGCTGGGCCAGGAAGGCTCTGGGACCCGAGCTGGACATCTGTCCTTCTCCACGGACAGACTCTGGTCGGAGGCCAGAAGGACATGGATATGGCCCCAGTAGGGGCCTCCCCCCTGGTCTGTGGGTAGACTTTCAGAAGTGCCGAGAGGGGAGACTGAGGCAGGGCTGGGTAGCAGCTCTGGAGCCCAGTGACAAGGTGTGTTCTCTGGACCAGGACAGCCGGCGCCAGCCCACCCTCAGGGGACCGTGACTGGGCTTCTGTCCCTTCTGTTCCCGAGACCGCAGGCTCGTCAGTGGACGGGAATCAGGGCTGGGAGCTGACCCGGGGGAGTGGCCCAGACGTGACAAATCCAGGCCAGCTCTGACCAGGAGCGAGGGGCGGCCGAGGCCAGGGCGGCTGAGCTTCCGGCCACTCCGGCCTCCAAACTGGGTCTCCTTGCCCTCAGGACCCTCACTGTCCTCGGGGGAAGACAGTCAGATGTGCTCGGGGCGTGGCCTGGTGGCCCAGTTAGGAAACGGCTGTGGGCGCTTCGGGCTGGCCGCTGGGCCGGCCCTCGGCGAGAGGCCTCTTGGGCCCACACGGCCCCGGCGCCCCCCCACCCCCCGGGTGGCTGTAGACACCGTCTCATTCGGTGTCTACACCGGGCCAGGGGTTGCGTGTTGGCCACGCCTCCAGCTTCCTGTGGCCCCGACCTCCCCCGAGGGCCAGGCCGCTCCCAGGTGTGCGTGCCAGTGGGGGGCCCAGCTGGACTGTGCAGTCTCTGTCAGAGCCTTGCCTCGTGCCGCCGGCCCCTCCTGCAGACGCTCCCTCTCCTGAGCCACCCGGGAGATCCTGTGGAAACCCTCGTCCGCCCCCTGATCTGGGCAGTGGGCTTCGGGGGGCCCTCGGCAGACAGCAAGCTGTGGGGGGAGGCAGGCCTGGGAAGGCGATGTTTGTAGGGCCCTGGGTCCGACACACGAGGGCCCTGTGAGGGAGCCCCGCACACCCCTTCCGGCTCCTTCTCTCTGACCCCGGCAAAGAGCGGCGTGGCTGGTGGTGGGGTTTGGGGACTGTTTTCCTCAGTCCTTCCCCGGGGGGAGGGTGGGTGGTGGTCTCTGCTTTGGAATGATTCACGAGGAACTCGGGGGAGTGTCCAACAGCCCGGGTCCGAGCAGCTCATCGAGCCACCCTCCCGACCCTCCGAATGGCAGACACAGCCTGTGCGCCCCGGGCCCCCATCCTGCCGGGGCCCCGGTGCCTGCGGTCCTCTGAGACGTGCGCGGCTGCTGGGGGAGCTGAGCTGGGGCCCGGGACCCGAGCTCCTGTGCCGTGGGGTGTGTGCTTTGGGACCACTTCCCGGAGGGGAGCGCACAGGCGAGGGGGCTTGTCCCGCTCCCACGGCCCCACATCAGCTTTCAGAACCAGGCGCCCCGCAGCTCGGCCGTCCGCGGTCTCCTCCGTGCGGCTCACTCCGGCGGCGTCTCTGAGCCGCGTCTGGCGGAGACAGGAGGGGGAGGCGGGGAGGCCGCGCAAGTCTGAAATGGGATGTCAGGGACCCGGGCCTCTGCAGGGCCTGATAAGTGGGATTTATCCTCGGGAGCGTAATGAGAGCCGACACCTCTTCCTGACGAGACCGGGCGGGAGATTGCTGGGAGGATAGCATCGCCATTCCGAGCAGGCAGAGATCTATTTGCCGAAGGTGAGAATCTCATTTAAACTGTGATACCCTCAGATTGTCTTGGCAAGGTGCCACGGGGAGCGTCAGCCTCCAAGCAAACGCGGGCGATCGAAGGTCCCCACAGCGGGCGAGCGCGTGGCTGTCGCGCCGACTCTCCGCCTCCCTCCCCGTAGCAGAGGGTCCGCGGGAGGGAATTGGATTCCAGGTGACCGAGAGGCATCGTGAAGTGTGCGGCAGGGCTGCGGCCCCGCACGTGAACCGTCTGCCCCCTGCACCGCGGCCCAGAGACCCGACTTCAGCTTCTGAGGTTCCACGCGGGCGTGTGCGGCTCTGGGAGGACCGGGCGCCGCGGCCGTCGGTGTCCGCTCACGCAGCCGCCCGCCTCTGCCACGGGCCCGCTGCGCCGCAGGCTCTCCCTCGCGGTGGTGCCGGGTGGTCTGTGGCGCTGGGATGTGACTCGTGGCAGGTTTGGGGACCCAAGGGCCACCCCTCCTGGGAACAGCCCCTGGACTGCTTGGAGGCGACCCCGGATCACTTCATGCAGAGTCTGTTCCCGTCTGTGCGCCTAGAAGACCGGATGGGCCTTCAGAGACAGCCGCGCCGTGGCCCCGGGAACTGCTCCAAGTCCAAGCTCTGGTTGTGGGACGGTCCTCGAGATGGCCCTGCTGTCCCTGGATTTGCCGCTTGGGCCGAGCTGCTTGCCCTGCGGACGTCCCCACATGGGGGGTTTCGCTGGTGGCCCTTTAGCCCGTGAAGGCCTGGTGCCCAGCGCCCAGCCGCATGCTGCTGTCGGGATGTGGCGGGAACTGTCCCACCAGGAGACACTTTTCCTCCTCTCCCTGGTTGCATCAAGCGGACTTTGTACGGGAGACTCTTCCCTCCATCTGTCCGTTTTCGGGTGTGGTTGGGACTCCAGCATGGGGCTGCCACCCGAGCTCACTGATCGAACGCGTTTATGCGTCAGTGTCGTCTGTTCTTTCTCTCTTGACACGCACGCGGTCTCCTCTTGGCCAGTGCGAGTCACTGTGGTGTGACCCCGGCTGCCTTGCACGGCTTCTCTCTGCTAGGAAGACATTGGAGGCACGTCCTGTCCTCGTCCTGCCCAGGCCTGGAGTCAGCTGTTCCTCCTCGGGCTTCCGCCCAGGGTCTCCCGGCACAGAGCTGGTGGAGGGGACCGGCCTCTCCTGCCTGCCCGGCAAAGGCCAGGGGCATGGAGCTGCGGGAAAGTGTTTCCATGACACGACCTTGATATTGTCCGACCCTGGACTCTGTGCGGGTCTGCAGGTGGATGGAGTGCCATCGGACATGCAGCCTCCCTGAAAAGTACGGAGAAATAACGTTCCTTTCAACAGTGTGTTTTATGGAGCTCAATATATGCAGAGACCCCCCGCTGAGTGGCCAGTATGGGTGACCAGCTCCTGCTCCACTGTCTTCTTCCCTACGGAGGCCTCGGCATCTGGTGTGTTTATGGCTATCCCTATTTGGAGGCCACATTTTCACTGGGTGCACCGATCTGGTATGGGTTTCATAAAACTTACAGCTAAAAAGATAAATTCAGGGGCACCTGGGTGGCTCAGTGGGTTGAGCCTCTGCCTTCGGCTCGGATCATGATCTCAGGGTCCTGGGATGGAGCCCCACATCGGGCTCTCTGCTCAGCAGCGAGCCTGCTTCCTCCTCTCTGCCTACTTGTGATCTCTGTGAAATAAATAAATAAAATCTTAAAAATAAAAGATAAGTTCAGGGGCGCCTGGGTGGCTTAGTCAGTGAAGCTTCTGCCTTTGGCTCAGGTCAAGATCTCGGGGTCCTGGGATCGAGCCCCACATTGGGCTCCCTGCTTGGTGGGGAGTCTGCTTCTCCCTCTGTCCCAGTCCCCCTCATGCTTGTGTGTTCTCTTTCTCTCTCTCTCTCAAATAAATAAATAAAATCCTCAAAAAAATAAAAAGATAAATTCACATACTCATGTTGTTCCAAACACACGTTTTCCAGAAACTGAACTGAGCACACAAAATGCTTTTCCCTTAATATTCACATCCTTATGGGTAAGAACTGGCACGTTTATTGGAAGAATTGATTTCACTTTGAAGCAAATGCCCATCAGCTTCAACTGTGTCTGAGTCAAGTCCAGCGTCCATGAATCTGCCCACAGTTTCAGCCCTTTGGTGGCTCTGGCCGTGGTTCAGAAGCTCAGTGGCTGCAGAGGCTTGTGGCGTGTCCAGATAGGACTCGCTGCCTGATGGCTGCCCTGTGACTTGACAGGTCCAGCTCAGGTGGTCCTGGGGAGCTCCCTTGAGACTTGGAGAATGTACCTGTCCACCTCCCTTCTCCCTCTGGGCCTTTCCACCCCCATCAGCCATGCCCACCCAGTTCCATCTCTTTCTCCAGGTCTGTGGTTGGTCCCCGGACAGCGGCACCTGTCATCAGGGTGGGGCAGATGAGTGTTTGCTTTTCCAGGAAACTTCCCTTGTCAGCCCCCTTCAGCTCAGCAGCAATGTGGCAACTTACAGGGACCGAGTCCCACTCATGAACCGACTTTGCCCTCTGGACTGATCAGTACCAGTCTCTTTCCACATGGGGCTGGGCCTGGCTGGCTCATACCTTGTTTTGAGGTTTCCATTTAGGGAAGAATGGCCTGTGCCACTTGAAAATTAAGTTTTCCAATTTAAAATTTGAACTTCTAACATAATGTCTGGATCATGTTTAAGCATCAAAGGTAAGCTGCCCGTGCAAGTGCATCGGGAAGCTTTCACTGTCCTTTGCTTTCTGGAGGAGCTTCTGTAAGACCGACAGTACTCCTTCCCTAATATTTGGCATAATTCACTGGTGAAGCCCTCGGGAAAACATTTTTTTGAGGAAAGGTTTTAAATTGTGTGTTCAGTATGTTTCATTTGTATATATGGGACCACTTACATTTTCTTTTTCTTCTTATGTCAGCTTTGGTGACTCACCTAGGAGGTCTTCTGCTGCATTTGAATTCTCAAAGCCATCGGCATGGCATTTTTAGAACGATAGGTCTGTAACTGGAGAAACGGCCCAGCCGGAGGTGTGCTGGTGATGGCCCACGTGTTTCTTCTGGAGATCTGTCATCCTCAGCTCCTTATCAGCGGGGTCTGTTTATGATTCTGACTCCCTGGGCTCCTGCCTGGCCCCTGATTAGAGGAGGGGACGTCTCATTGCCTGGCCGCATCCGTGGGGAGAAGCTGGCTCTCAGTGAGGGCAGGTCGTGACCCTCTGTGAGCCTGTCCACCTAAATCAGACAGAAAACCGTATGGATGTGGGGTTTGCCCAGCCCCTTCCTGGGTGCCACCAGAAGGTGGTGGCAGCCAGAATGAGCACAGATTAAGGACAATGTCAGGCTGACCCCGTGCTTGCTGAGATGGGCCATCCTAGGGGTACATGGGGCTCCACTGGGGGCAAGAACCCTTCTACCCACTGAGTACAAGTCAGCCCCTCTAGTTCCAATGGCGGCTGGTAGGGAAGAGTCCTTCTCTCCAAAACCCCCAAGGAGAAAAGGGGATGTGTGTGGTCTGGGCTGGAGTCCATGTCCTGGGGGAGACCACGTCCCTCCTCAAAGAAAGCTCAGGCTCGGGTCTGGGCCCCGAAGTAGGGGGTGTGTGGATGGAGGGGCTGCCCCTGTGGAGGGCGGGCTGGGGGAGTGCTGGCCTCGTGGTGGCTGAACCTCCTCCAGGAGGCTGCCCTCTGCTGCTCCTGGACCACAGCAATGATGGCTTCGTCCATTCAGCATGGTTCCACGCGCCTCTGGGCCAAGCCTGGGTCTAGGCCCTGGGAACCCAGGGCTGGATGCACAGATGGGGCCCTACCTTCCTTGTGGGGAGATGGTCCGTGAGCCAGTGAGCAGACCCGGCCTGTTTCCTGAGGAGTCCTGAGAAATTCAGAATTTTCTACAAGTCCCTGACACATGTGTTAAATTATTTCTTGTGTCCTCAAACCAGCAATCACAATTCTCCATGGAAACACATTCTCATGCATCAACAAGTAAACCCCACGTGGGAGAGGGTGGCTGGGCGGGCGTGGATGGGCAGCGAGGGATGTGAGTGTGGGGAGTGCGCCCGCCCCATCATCCCGGCCGGGCGTACGTTATGGCTGTTAGGGCCAACTTAATGTTAAAACCTATTTAACTATTAGGGCCTGCTTAGCCAGAGTGACTCCATACAGCCCAGGTAGCCATATTGTTGTTTACATCCACGGACTTCATTCCGGGAGTAAACGCCCCAGTAGTTCCTGGTATGGTTCCGGGTATCGGTTCCGGGTATCGATTCCGGGAGTAAACGCCTTAACAATAGAAGCCACGTACCCTGGGTCTGCGGTTATGCCCTATAAAACCAGTCTGTGAGATCGGGAGGGGGTCGCTCTCTTCGGAGGCGGCCCTGGCTGATCAGACTTCTAATGCTTGGCATAGAATAAGGCTTTGCATAACTTTCACTTTGTCTCAGTCTCGTTCCTTTGATAATGGACCCCAACATTCTAGGGGCTCGTCCGGGATCGAACGACGAGAACTGAGTCAGCATCAGAATTTCTGGGAAAAGCCTCCAGCAGTAAGATAACGAGATTTTATCCTGCAGGATCTGGTCTGTCTGTCTGGTTGTGGAGCTCCAGGGTATAGCCCACTGGGAAGAAGCTGGATGCAGCATTGCTCCCCAGGGCTGGAGTCGATGCAGGGACACCCCATCCCTCCACTGGGAGATTGCCAGGGGTTTTGAATCCCCCTAGGTGGTCAGGGGACCTGCCAGGGGGTTCGAGTCCCCCTAGGCAGTCAGGGGACCGAGGAAATCACCACCAGCGGCAGGTTGTATTTTTGAGTTGGGATTATGTCTTGCACACCCTTAGACTTGATATCTGGTTGAGAAAGGGCTGGTTCTGGTCTGCAGATTTCTTTGTCTTCTCTTTTTGTTGTCTGTTGTGCTGTTTGTTGTGTTTGAAGAAATGGGGCAAGTGGAGAGTAAGGGACCTGTGACACCCCTAAGTCTTATTCTCCAGCATTTCAAGGATTTTCAAGATAAAACCACCCAGTTGGGTGACAAGGTTTACCCAGGAAAACTCTCTAAAACTGGGAATCCTTTTTCTGCCTTCTGGCAGCACTCCCCCTTCTGTTTCTGCACCGACTTGGGCGTGGCCTGCATAACTGGCCTCTAGATCATCCTCGGTGCTTCCTGCACCACGGCTCCTTCCTGCTTCACTGTCAAGGAGCAAGAAGAGCAGCCCCTGAACCTAATACCCCCCACTCTGGAGTCTTCCCACCCGTGTCTCAGGTAAACATTAAAAGTGGAGTGGGTCCAAGTGAAACGTAAATCAGTATTTGAACTAAGTTAAGTTTGTTGGTTTAATTAAGATAGACATGTCCTTAAAGTTACAGCAGTAAATGTGAAACAAAGTTTCAAAGTTTACTGAATCATTTCAAAGTTTACTGAAGGTCAAATAAGCTCATGTTATTTGTTAAAATCTGTTAGCAAAGAAATAACTGAACTGATGATTAATTGTCTGTCTCAAAGTTTTAATGGGTAATTGTTAAAGAAGCTTTCAAAGTCTTTGGTAACCTGAAACTTTAAAGTTTTGCTTGAATGACAAATGGAATTAAATTTGTTGGACATCTAGGTCTTAACCAAATGGGATAAAATGCTAAAGCATTGAGTACCTGATGTAGGTTTGTGCTTTTGACTTCTCACTGCAAAGAAACTAAGAATATTTAAATCTGTTGGTAAACATGTTTTGTGCTTAACTGATTCATAAATTTGCCATCTACAGAATTCTGTTGGAACTGTTCACAGTTGGTTAATACTTAGCCATCACTAGAGACTGAAGTGTTTCTAAGAATAGAAAATTCTGCTAACTGTAACTAAGACTGATGGAAGTGAGGGAAACAACCCTATATGTAAAAAGGTAGGAAATACATAAGAAAGATAAGGAATGGGAATACATTTTGTTAAAGAAAAAGGTAATTTTGTCCTAAATAAGATGGTTGTTTGAAAGGAAATGGCTTGGGACAAAACCTGGATGCAAAAGAAAGTTGTAAAAGGCTTGTGAAGGGAAATCTTAAGAAAGAAAATAAATTTAGGTATGGTCAGGATGGACTACCAAAAGAAAAACGCCATAAGGTTTTTATTAAAAGTTTTAAAGTTGTCTGAAAAACCAGAGAAAAGGCAGTTGACTGATAGTAAGTTTGAAAAAACTATACACACACAAAAAGAGGGCCTAAGAGAGTAAGTAGTTTTGTCTTAAAATAAAAATGTCTGGTTGCACCAGAACATGAAAGTAAATAATAAAAACTAAACTTGAGGGTATATAGCAAGTCATAGGAAGCTTGGGGAAAGTGACTTTTATTTGCCTTGGTTTATAGGTTTAAAAGAAAACAATGAAATATGTTGAAAATTTGACCATATTAGATCAGTTTTGATGGATTTATTCACAAGAAGGAAAAAAAGACTAATAAATCTTTTCCTGTAAAATGTTTCTGTCCAAATGAAGCATAGTATTTAAGGAAGGAGGACTAAAGCCCTCTGTCATGGCAAATCTATATTGGTGATCCACTCAATAAGTGTTAACTATTATGTATTAATTGATCTGCTGTAAATGTAAATGGTTTTCTCTTTGCCTGCCCAGAGAAAGCAGTTTCTATGTTTTGTTTTATCAGATCTTAAACTTAGATTTTAGCAATTGTCAACAGGATTTAAATTGTAAATGAGATCTCTTTGACTCATAAGGCTTTTCCTTGGTATGCTAAGTTACTCAGGAAGTACTGCTAAACCAATGATAAACCTTGGGTCACATTTGGGTAAGTCCTGTAACTACTCTAGAGATTCTATGCATTTCCTAAAGTTTTAATGTTTTGATAAGAGTCATCACTTGATATTTAACCATATCTATTCTGAGTTTTTGTCACTTGTAGTTGTTTTAATTCTCTTGTAAAATAAATTCCGCCTTAAAGAAAATTCATGTGGGAAACTTCCAGGACAAATACAGGTCTTAGATATGTTGAAATCCTGGAACTGAAATGGGTAAGAATTTACAGAAGTAAAAGCTGCATTTGGACTAAGCCAGAATTAGTAACATGGGACTAGGTGAACTGAAAGATTGTAATTTTATGTCTCTTAATGTTGTATCTGTTATTTTAAACATTGCTGGTTCTCTAATGTTTGCACTTCCAGACTAAGGAAACCTTTTTTTCTTAAGATATCTGTGACTTACAGAAATTTAAAAATATTCACTTATAAACAAATCAAGGCATTCAACTTTCCTATCTGAACCCTCTGAAAC
>PISX010035983.1:0-12386 GCA_004024625.1 Mellivora capensis | reverse complement strand
GAGATTATGCTGAGTGAAATAAGTCAAGCAGAGAGAGTCAATTATCATATGGTTTCACTTATTTGCGGAGCATAACAAATAACATGGAGGACATGGGGAGATGGAGAGGAGAAGGGAGTTGAGGGAAATTGGGGGGGGGGATGAACCATGAGAGACTATGGACTCTGAAAAATAACCTGAGGGTTTTGAAGGGGTGGGGGATGGGAGGTTGGGGGAGCCTGGTGGTGGGTATAGTGGAGGGCACGCATTGCATGGAGCACTGGGTGTGTTGTAAAACTATGAATTCTGTTACGCTGAAAAGAAATTAAAAAATAAATAAATTAAAAAAAAAAGAAAGAAAATTGAAGATTTTTAAAATTAATGATGAGTGAATAGAAATACCTGTTATTCCACCATTGTTCCTGTGCGAGCAGTTCCATGGCTTTACTGGGCTCTATTTCTTAGGGTCTGTATTCTTAGAGTCTCTAGCTGCATCTGTATTCCTGGTCACTGCCTTGCAGCGGATTGAGGGAAGAGCTTAAGAGGAGAAGAGCAAGATTGCATGAGTTGGAGCTGGTGCTTCTCATAGCTCACTCCATCTCCTTTTTAGCAACAGCATGTTGCAATGGTACCAGCTGAGACTTTGAGTTCACACCAGCCTGTCTCCATCTATTTCCCTGCCAATCACTGGTGGTATAACCTTGGACATTAAATGTCACTTAATGTCCTGAGCATGAGTTTATCTTCCATAAAGTGGAATGCGACTATTTCTCCTAATAGCTGCCTTAAAGCATAGTGGTGGGAATTAAATAGTTGCCTTAAGGCATAGTCATGGGAATTAAATGAGATAATATATGTCAGGTACCTCACACAACTGCTAGCACATGGCAGGCCTTCAGTAAATGTTAGCTTTACTTTACCATTCTTCTTTATATTTTTCTTTGATCCAACTTTTTGCTTTCTGCTTCTTGTTCTTGGAGAAAATAGTGAGCATGACTAGGTTACTGAAGAATTATAGTAGTTTGGTTCCTTATCTAATCTATTAAAATTTCTCCTGGGGTGAAATTCCTAAACCTAATGAACACATGTCAGTCTCTACCTGAATTGATCTTTGCAGCATTTTACTTTGAGAATAGCAAAAGTCCACATCCTCCAAGGAAAAGTCTAATTCCTCTCTAGTCATGGCAACAACCACCAGAACAGGTTTTAAACTTTTAAATTAATCAATGATAGTCCTATGACTTGCTAACAAGCAAATTCCAGAGCTGGTTTTAAACATCTCTACTTGACCAGGGACATCTCACTTCATTGAATATGCCTCTGAAAGCCAACAAGTCAGCGACAGACTGACACTTAGGAAGTCCAACGATTGCAGGTGGACATATTCCAAGGAACATTCTTCAAAAGCTGATGTCAACCCACTCTTACTTCTGTGACCAACATAAAGCCAAATAAACCATCCCCACCAAATGTATGTAAGATTAGTGACTTGCTTCCTCAGTAAGACTCTACCTGACCAGTAGAACTCTCCTTTACTTAAGAAAGGAAAAATTCAGCTTTGTTTTTTTTTTGTTTCAGATTTTTTGTTTTCAGGTTTTCTATGATGATTTTATCTTTTAATAGACTTTTAGGACTCAGCTGGGATAAACTGATTCAGACACTCTAACTGCTTAGACCTGGTGCTTTCTACTCAGTCTTTGCTTGCCCCCCATTCTCCTTTGCCCTTCTTAAATCTTGGTGTTCCTTAGGCAGTTTTATCTGTGACCTTAATACCCACCCTCCACTTTTGTGGAGCAGAGGGAGGAAGTAGAATCTGAGAGAGTAACCGTATTATGTAAAGTAATGAAGGATGTAGCTAAAGGTACTGTTGAAATTATTGCACTGAACAGAGTATAAGGTTTCTCTATATTATTTGGTGTGTAGACAGATATATGGAAAATTAAGACAGTTGTATAGAGGAAAAGAAGTTATGTTTTCTTGACTCATATGAATGCAGTGTGATAAATTTGCTATCTCATTAGAGACAATATTGGAGGAAACTGGGGATAATTTGGGAAATTGCTGATTATAACAACTGATATCTCTGCAATTTAAGATCTAAGGGAAAAAAAGTTTAGGAATTTCCTTCAAAGACAAAAAATTATGTTTTCAAAATATTTATTATTTTTTTAAAAATTCTAAGATCCCATGCTAAATGTACTAAGAACATTTAGCATGGGATCTACCCTCTTACTAAAATTCTAAGTGTACACCACATTACTATTGACTATAGGTACAATACTGAACAATAGAACTCTAGAGCATATTCATCTTGCTTACCTGAAACTTTATGCCCTTTGATTAGTAACCCCACATTTTCCTCTTTACTGGCCTATTCAGCAGTTATATTAATCATAAGTTTTCCCCCAGACAAATACACTCACTCACAGGCACCTTCATGCTTTTGGTTTATCACAACCAAAGGAGAATTAACTGGAGAGGTCCCCTTTGACAGGTCAGAGATACAGGACACAGTTTTGACTATAGTATCAGAGAACCACATTTTGGTTCATTGTTGACATTTGTTGTTCTTGTTGTTGTTGTTGTTAGAAAAGTCTTGATGATCTTTAGCACCAACAACTTTGGTCTTGAAAGGTGACCAAAGATCATAGTATTTACACTACAGTACATTGAGTTTCAGGGCATAACCTGCCATAATAAAGTCATTGACTTGGTTTACTGGTAGAATTCAGTGCACTTCTCTGTGGAAGAATGCCTTTTGATATATAATAAGCTTGTTGAAGTTCCTTTTTCTAATGGTCCCATTTTTTGATAACCTTCCACATAGCTAAACTTCTACTTAATTACAGACTTCCATTTTCTTTCTTCATTGACTTCTTAACCGAAACTTAATTTTCCACTTATCTATTATAATATCTATTAAAAATTAAATTGAGCCCTTTGTTATCACATTCTTCATCATACTTATCAATTTAATGTTATTTCAAATGACAATAATTTTTGTTAATACACCATTAACAAAATTACTATTAATTTCAAAGAAGGGCAAGTGCTGAATATATATTATCTAATAATATAAACTGATTTCTTAAATAAAAATTCTCTTTCATACCCTGTGTATGTTTTATATATAATTAAGAAGATATTGTGCATGAAGCAAAGTTCTAAGCTACTGCTGCCTGGGGATGTTTAATAGTATTATACAGGAAGTATATAAAGTACTGTGCAAGTGGGAGTCTGTTTTTAGTTTGACTTGAAGCTAGAGGAGACTTTACTCACTAAACGGGCTTTAAATTTTCTCCTCTATCATCACAGTGCAATAAAACAAAACAAACAAACAAAAAATCCCACAATTCTGTAAAGAGAATGCAACTGCCAAAAAGACTCAGAAACAAGGGTGTGCAAATTAGAAAGACAGAGTTACAATACTACAAAATCACTGCTGGAGTAATAAAAAAAATAGAAGTGCAAACACAGACCTTCTAACTCAGGATTCATTCTGGAGCAGACCATATCTCCTGGACACTGTTTGGAATTTATTTCCAAATATTTAGTGTGGAAGAAGCAAAGAAGGTGTCAGAACCCTGGATAGATCCTGTTAAATTGGTTTAATAATGTATGTAATGTGTATACATTTTCGGCTAGGGAGTGTAGGCTTTGTCATCTGAAATTATTTTGAGAAGAATATGAAAAAGAAATAAAGTACAATATTATAAACATAGGCACTCATATCACTTCAAATTGATAAAGTGATTTTCAATAAATTCTTTTATCATTGTCAAAAACCCAATTAGGAACCCTTGGGAATTATTGCATATAGACATTTGGACCCTACTTATTACTAGAGACAAGATGCTGTTACAATGGGTAAAACCAAGTGAGTAGATGTTGCTAACAAAGTGATGCTTTGAGTTAACAAGGTTTATTTCTTTCTAGTTCTGATTGGGCTATGGTGCTTAGGAGTTAAGAGGGGGAAAATCACTGATGCTATTCTTATGTGCTATGCAGTAGGAAAAAAACCCAAAAGTCTTTCAGTGGGCATTTGGGATGATAGAAGTATGAAGACCCTAAAAGGCAACTGAAGCCTGAGCCCTGGAGGCGACTCCTGCTCATTCTTCCATAGTCTTACCTTCTCGCTTTCATGGAAGGGATCCAGGACTCACTGAAATTTCAAAGATCAAGGAGATTTGTGTTGTTAATAAGAGTTTCATAATGCCCTTATATAAATTCAAAGCAAACAAAATAATATAAAGCTTTAGTTAGTTATCCATTTTTTCCCCCTTTGGACCATGTGTTAGTTTGCTGTGCTCCCATAACAAAATAATGCAGATTGGGTGGCTTAAATAGGAATTAATTGTTTCATAGTTTTGGAGACTAGGAATCCGAGATAAAGGTATCAGCAGGGTTGGTTTCTTCTGAGATCTCCCTCCTTGGTTTGTAGATGGCCATCTTCCCATGGATTCAGGTAGTCTTCTCACTTGGGCTATGTCCTAATCTTCTCTTCTTATAAGGACACCAGTTGTATAGGATTAGTGCCCACCCTAATGACCACATTTTAAACTTAATTACCTCTTTATTTTTTTTAAAGATTTGTTCATTTATTATTTGAGAGTTAGAGCTTGAGCGCAAGAAAAGGGGAGGGCAGAGAGTGTGTGGGGGGGCAGGGGTGGGCAGAGGGAGAGAATCTCAAGCAGACTCCCTGCTGAGCATAGAGCCTGATGTAGGGCTCCATCTCACAACCCTGAGATCATGAAACCAAGAGATGGATGCTTAACTGACTGAGCCACCCAGGTGCCCCTAAACTTAATTACCTCTTTAGAGATGCTTTCTCCAAATATAGTCATGTTTAGAGTTTGGGGTTAGGGAGTTATGGTTTGAACATACCAATTTCGAGGGTGGGGAAGACACAACTCACCCCATAACAAATCACAGCTCAGACTGAGATAATCTTTCTAACTCCGAATTTGTGATCTTTCCTTTCCTACTGCTCTGCTATCCTACCAAAGCTGGTGTATGACAACCCCGGGAGACTGAGAGCATCAACCGGAGGTGATTAGCAGAACTAAAGCCCACACCATCCTCATCACCTAGAGGAATGGAACACAAATGAAAAATTGTGATGGTAAATTTTTCAAAAGGGGCTGTAATGAGCAGAGGACACTTTTGACCATTGTTCTCTGCTTTGCGAGCAGCTATCTCATCTGGCTTATGACATTAATAAAGCTGGTGATTGGCATCATCTATTATGGCATATTCCTGCATATGTACAAAGGTCAACATTCCATGTTTTAAAATAAAAGAATGGTGCATATTTTTTCTTCATGAAATACCTCTGATGAATAAGACCACATCAGCATGCTGTACTTCTTGGGGATGGTTAATGAGAAATTTGTGATGCAATGTCTGGGTCTGCTTTCACAGTCACATTCATAATATGAGCAAAATTCTTTGGTTGAAAAGAAATGGACAGTACATAAGGGGCAAATGGATTAGCTTGTTTCTTCCTCTATTAGTTTGTTACTCACAACCAGTTGAATCTTGAGGAATTTTTAATTCTGATACCAGCATATTTCATAGCAGTAAAAGGTATAATGAAAAAAAAAGAGCAGTATTTATTTATTTGGTGTCTACTTATGGGTCAAATGGTATATGAAGAATGCAGGGAAATGTAAGTCTCTGGTTCCCAGCTATTCTTCAGACTCAGCACTGACATTCCAGTTGGAGGAACAAGACACACAGGAAGAATTTAAACAACAGTGACAGCCTGAACCACAGCAGATAAGATAATAATTATGTAGTGCTAAATGAGTGGAATAAACACTAAATTTTGTGGAAGAAGAGGTCTTTTCCAGTTGGGTGGGCAAAAGAAGGCTTTAGGAGGAAGAAAAAATTTGAGCTGAATGTACAAGGGGGAAAAAAGGGAATGTGTAGAAGAAGGAAAAGCTGATCTTGAAGGAGATTATTAGGAGAAATTCTGAGGTTTAGAAGTTATTGAAGATTTGGGACAAGAACAATGTGATGAAATTGCTGTCTTATGAATAGTTTAGACACTGTTATAATAGTTTATGTGTGGAGTGACTAAGATTTGACATATGCAAGGTGGTATGAAAAAAGGAAGAGAGTGTGGAGAGAAACTGGAAATAAAGAGTGGAATAAATGTGGTAAGCCCTGAGATGATGTAAGGGAGAGGAAAGAACAGAAGGTGATGTCTGTGTTGTTAAGCCTGAATAAGTCTGGGTGACCCAGAGAAGAGTGATAGCATAGTGATTAATGACTTGAGGAGTAAGGAGCGGACACTGTTTCTCTTTGAGAAGATGAGGTGTTTCACAGATGCAGCCAGATAGATGTTCACGGGGGAGTATGCTGTGGGCAGTTGAACCTGTAGGTTTGGGAGGCAGGAGAGCAGCTGAGAGGACCAAGAGATAGAGAAGGATTACCCTCACTGAAGAAGGCAAAACAGGTACTCTAACAGGAACATGATAGAAAAGAAAAATTTAATTGTAGAAAGAAATTATGTATTAGTTGTTAGCAGCAAGATTTCTTCTGCATTTCAGTATGTAAGAGTGGAACAAAACTTCTTTTGGTTGCAAATAAATGCAATATGGAATCTGATATATGTGACATTAAGAGAAAACTACATACGCTAGTTTGTATTTGTTGAAGAAGCACAAAATAGCTATAATTTTTATGAATCAAGTAATGTTTTGGGAGGGTGAAGGGAATATGATAAACATGCATAGTGCAGCTATGAATTTAGGTAAGGTACTACTATCGCTATTGTCAGTGCAATGGCTGTTATTGCAGTGGGTCAAGTGTTCAAATAAACATGACATTTCTAGTTTCCATTATAGGACGCCTGGGTGGCTCAGTCAGTTAAGCGTCTGCCTTCGGCTCAGGTCATGATCCCAGGGTCCTGGGATTGAGCCTGCATCAGGCTCCTTGCTCAGTGAGGAACCTGCTTCTCCCTGTGCCTGCTGCTCCCCCTGCTTCTCTCTTTCAAAAAAATCTTTTAAAACTAATTGATTAAAAAAAAAACTGAGCCCGTATTCATATATCTAAGGCATGATGTGACTTTTAGTTCATTTAGAATCTGATGATTTTGAATTAAACGCAACCCACTTTGACAAGTGCTTCTGAGTATATGCATGGCATTGCTGGGGTCATGGAAGTCTACAAAGATAAGTTAAACACTCCTTCCTTCCAGGAGTAAGGAAATAGTACATGCTTGTTAAATATCTGCTTACCATATGGGGCAGGCACTCTTACTCTGCTCATGTTAACCTTCATCATATGTGTTATCTTATAATCCAGTGGGAGAGCAAGCACATATGACAATGACTCTAATATCAGCCAAGCCTCAATAAAATGATAGAGGTTGGTATGGGCAGCAAAGAGAATAATTGTAACTAGGAAGATCTAGGAGAACTCCTTTTATAGGGCAATGTCTAAGCTGGACTTTGACATATGAGCAGGAAAATGAATATTTTTTAAGAAGACCATCCACGTGCCATGAAGGCAAAATCAGTTGTTAGAATAAATTGTCAGATTATTAATATCAGATATAGGTAAAATCACTGAGAATTTATTTTGTTTAGTTTCTCAGTTCTAAATAAATAGCCAAATGCATTGACATCTTGGATGAAATGCTCCAAAAAAATTTATGTACAGATATTAAGTAGAACAGGATTTTTCAGTATTGAATCATTCAGAAGAGATTTTTTTTTGCTCTGTGGTTAGTAAGTACGGTAGTAAAACTTTATGTGGGTAGGCTCTGGTACTCAGTTGTTTGGTCAAACACTTGTCTAAATGCTACTGTGAAGGATCATTCACCATGACCAGGAGGATTTATTCCTGGGATGCCAGGGTGATTCAATATTTGCAAATCAATGTGATACATCACATTAATAAGAGAAAGGATAAAAACCATATGGTCATTTCAATAGATGAAGAAAAAGCATTTGATGAAGTATAATATCCATTCATGATAAAAAACCCTCAACAAAGTAGGTTTAGAGGCAACATACCTCAACCTAATAAAGGCCAGAGGGGAGCCTGGATGGCTCAGTTGGTTAAGCATCCAACTCTTGGTTTTGGCTCAGGTCATGATCTCAGGGTTGTGAGATCAAGCCCCACCTCAGGCTCCAAGATCAGTGCAGAGTCTGCTTGAGATTCTCCCCGTTTTCCTCTGCCCCTCCCCCTACTCTGTCTCCTTCTTTTTCTCTCAACAAAATAAATACTTAAAAAAAAAATAGAGGCCATATATGAAACACCCACAGCTGACATCACACTCAATGGTGAAAAACTGAGAGTTTCCCCCTAAGATCAGAAAGAAGACAAGGATGTCCACTCTTACCACTTTTATTCAACATAATACTAGAAGTCCTAGTCACATGCCTCAGACAAGAAAAAGAAATAAAAGGGATCCAAATTGCTAAGGAAGAAGTAAAACTTTTACTATTTGCAGATGACATGATATTACATATAGGAAACCCTAAGGACTCCATCAGAAAACTGCTAAAGTTAATAAATGAATTTAATTAGGTCACAGGATACAAACTCACCATAGAGAAATCTGTTGCATTTCTATACACTAATAATGAAGGAGCAGAAAGATATTTTAAAAATCTCATTTACAATTGCATCAAAAATAATAAAATACCTAGTAATAAACTTAACTAAGGAAGTGAAAGACTTGTTACTCTGAAAACTGTAAAACACTGATGAAAGAAATTGAAGATGACACAAAAAAAATGGAATGATATTCCATGCTCATGTATTGGAAGAACGAATATTGGTGTTTTTTAAAATTTTTTTAATTTAATTTAATTTTTTTTCAGTGTTCCAAGATCCATTGTTCATGCACCACACCCAGTGCTCCATGCAATACATGCCCTCCTTAATACCCACCACCAGGCTAACACACACCCCCAGCCCCCTCCCCTCTAAAATCCTCATCTTGTTTCTCAGAGTCTACAGTCCCTCACAGTTTAAAAAAAAATTGTTAAAATGTCCATAGTACTCAAAGCAATATACAGATTAATACAATCCCTATCAAAATACCAATAACATTTTTCAGGGAACTAGCACAAATAATCCTCAAATTTGTATGGAACCACAAAGACCCTGAATAGTCAAAGCAATCTTGAAAAAGAACAAAACTAGAGGAACCCCAGATTTAAAACCATAAAAATCCTAGACAGAGCACAGGCAATAATTTCTCTGACATCAGCCCTAGTGCTGTTTTTCTAGATTTGTCTCCTGAGGCAAGGCAAACAAAAGCAAAAATAAACTATTAGGATTACATCAAAATAAAAACTGCATGGAAAAGGACAAAATCATCAAAAGTAGGAGACAATCTCTGAAAGGGAGAAGACATTTGCAAATGGCATATCTTATTAAGGGATAACTCTCTCTCTCTCTCTCTCTCTCTCTCTCTATATATATATATATATATATATATATAACTATACAAATAACTCCTACAATTCAACACCGAGAAAACATATAATCCAGTTGAAGAGGAGCTGGAGTGCTGATGGCAAGTTATAAGGCATGTGATTTGTGAGCTTGGCAGTGGCATGGTCACAGAGTAGCATGTATATTCATAAATGTGACCCTAGGAATCACACTTAAAGTTTTCATTTTGTATATTTTAGTTGGCTCTTCCTTCCACCTTTTGAATAGGTTTTAAAATAAAAACAATTTATCTACACATCATACAGATAGTTGGTAATATGAAACTTGAGTAAGGAAACAATAATTTAGATAGGAATTTTTAAAGACTAGACATTTCAATTTTTTTTCAAGTGCTAAGATAACATTTATTTATCAAGGCCAGCACATTCTGTAAGGATACAGGGCAGAGAAATTTGGACCAATAACATTGCAAACACTAAAGTGCATCATAAAATACTGTCAGGGAACATTGATGTAAGCCCCATGAAAGGATTGAACAATACAGAGTAATAATTGTGTGATCCTCCTAAGTTCCTTTAGAAATCAATTTTTGCTTATAAAAGGAAGCATACTCTGTAATGTTTCCAGCCCAGCTTCATTTAGGAAGAGAAAATGAATTGCTCTGTTACTCTGGAGCCCTCACTCAGAGGCTCAAGTGAAAGTGTCAATGCCTAAAATCCATTTCTGTGGTCATTCTGGTCTTTGTGTGATTGCTCACACCAAGTGGTATGGTTGAATAGATGCTGTATGTTTTTCATGTATTTTGATGATGTGAAATAGCATTTGTTAAAAATTAAAAGTGCAGAATTCAAAATAGTACATAGTGTCTGATATCTATTTTATAACATGTTTGTGGCCTGAGTTTCTCTAGGCTTCACTACTCTAGCCTATGAGTGCAAATGAGGCCTCGTGAGTGGTTGTGTCATAAATGTCACTGTCTGTTGCCTCTGTTTGCATAATTCAGTCTGACCTGCTGTGCCTAGAAGGCCCTGACACTGTCCCAAATGTACTTACAAAGAGTTACATCAATTGTCTTTACCTCAGATCTCTTTGTTAGTATCCAGGGCTTACAGAGTCCAAGGTGCTCAGGTTAGATGCAAGCTGGGACTGACTATACATAAACACATGAAGATTCATACAGAAGACTGTCTAGAAGGAAGTATACCAACTATTTTCTCCATGTGCTGAGATTATGGATGTGTTTTTCTACTTTTTTGGGGTATTTTCTAAATTGTTTTTAATGAGCCTATTCTACTTTTAAAGAAAAACTAGATAAAGTAAAAGGAGAAATGGTGAGAGGAGGAAGGGAGTGGTGTGGCAAGAGAGAGAAGAGAGAAAAGAGAGAGTTTGAGGAAGAAAAGGCAGAAAGTAAACTTCACCTATTAGATCAAGGGAATGTGTCTTATGAGTTTTGCTAAAAATGTGGCAAAGTCATAGGAGGTTACCAGTTGCAGAACCATATACTGAACTGCTTGGAAACTCAGTGTCTTGCTGGCAAGCTAGAGAACTAACAGTTTCAGCCTATCATTCTACAACTCTGAGAGACAAGCAAGTCATTCTGTTCCTGTGGGTCTGACTTTCCCAATTATAAAACAGAAGGTTTGAGCTCGGTCTAGTAGATTTCTTGCAGTTCGGTCATGTGATACCATAGTTCTTGTAGAAGCAACATTCACTGAAGTCGTATATCCACACGGTGTGTGGATTGAGGGGGCCTAAGAATCCTACCTGTTCTAGGTAAGGTGGAAATCTGGCTTGAGCAACAAGATGAATGCCAGATGAATGGTTTGTCTTTCCTGGGGGATGGCTGGAGATACATGGAACCAATAAGAGTAGTCATGTGAAGCTTAGTGGTATGTAGAAAAGAGGGACCAGTCAATGGTTAGAGCTGAATGCTCTAGACTGAATGCCTGCACGCTTTCCTAATTCTCCTATTCAGTTCAGGTAAGATCTGGCCAAATGCATATAGATGGAGTATCCCCAGAATGTCTCTTATGAAGGAGGATTTATTGTATATTAGTATTTCCTAATTCTAATGATCTCCACAGTCTATTTGTATTTTCCTAAGAAAACTGACAGCAACTTGCTGAAAAACTGGAATGATTTGGCATCCATTTTCTTATGTTATTAAGTACTGCCCTTCTACACTTGACTTTCTATAGATCAGGGGGTGCTGGGATCTATAGAAGGAATTCTCTGGCATGGGACTCAGTATACCTAAGTGGTCAGCTCCTGAAGTGTTGGTGGCTTAGTATTTTTCTTTTCCAGAGTCTCAGAACTTTATTTTTGTTGTGGGTTGGTATTTTTCCTGAAGGTAATTATGTACAATACTTAACTCTAGTTTTCTTTTTTTAATTTAATGAATGAAATTAAATATTTCATTTGGAGTATTCACCAGTTTTTCAAAAGCCAATCCATTCTCCTCTGAAAATCCAATTTCCTTAAGAAATATATATCTTGGTTGGCTTTTTCTTTTTCTTTCTTTTTTTTTTTTTTTTGGCTACAGAAATTCTTTTTTTTTTTTTTAGGTATTTCAGGTGGGTTTTTTTTATTAAATTTTAATTTTTTTTATAAACATATTTTTATCCCCAGGGGTACTTGTCTGTGAATCGCCAGGTTTACACACTTCACAGCACTAACCATAGCACATACCCTCCCCAATGTACATTATCCCACCCCCCTTTCCCAACCCCCTCCCCCCAGCAACCCTCAGTTTGTTTTGTGAGATTAAGAGACACTTATGGTTTGTCCCCTCCCAATCCCCTCTTGTTTCTTTTCTTCTTTTTCTGCCCCCCTAGTCCCCCATGTTGCATCTCCACTTCCTCATATCAGGGATATCATATGATAGTTGTCTTTCTCTGATTGACTTATTTCACTAAGCATGATACCCTCTAGTTCCATCCACGTCGTTGCGAATGGCAAGATTTCATTTCTTTTGATGGCTGCATAGTATT